>PISX010012318.1:0-61211 GCA_004024625.1 Mellivora capensis | reverse complement strand
AAGATTGATAAACCCCTGAATGCTATTCCCCTAAGGTCAGGAACACATCAGGGATGTCCACTATCACCACTGCTATTCAACATAGTACTAGAAGTCCTAGCCTCAGCAATCAGACAATGAAAATATATAAAAAGCATCTGAATCAGCAAAGAAGCAGTCAAACTCTCACTCTTTGCAGATGATATGATACTTTATGTGGAAAACCCAAAAGACTCCACTTCAAAACTGCTAGAACTTGTACAGGAATTCAGTAAAGTGTCAGGACATAAAATCAAGGCACAGAAATCAGTTACATTCCATACTCCAACAGCAAGACAGAAGAAAGATTAAGGAATTGATCCTGTTCACAATTGCACCCAAAACCATGAGATACCTAGGAATAAACCTAACCAAAGAGGCAAAGAGTCTGTACTCAGAAAACTATAAAGTACTCATGGAAGAAACTGAGACAGACACAAAGAAATGGAAAAACGTTCTGTGCTCATGGATTGGAAGAAAAACTATTGTCAAAATATCTATGCTACCTAAGTAAGCTACACATTTAATGCAATCCCTATCAAAATACCACCAACTTTTTTCAAGGAAATGGAAGACATAATCCTAAAATTTATATGGAACCAGAAAAGACCCCAAATAGCCAGAGGAATGTTCAAAAAGAAAGCCAAAGTTGGTGGCATCACAATTCCAGTCTTCAAGCTCATTACAAAGCTGTCATCATCAAGACAGTGTGGTACTGGCACAAAAACAGACACTTTGATTAATGGAACAGAGAGCCCAGAAATGGACCCTCAACTCTAAGGTCAACTAATCTTGGACAAAGCACGAAAGAACATCCAGTGGAAAAAAGAACATCCAGTGGAAAAAACACAACAAATGGCGTCGGGGAAATTGGACAGCCACATGTAGAAGAATGAAACTGGACCATATCCTTACACCACACACAAAAACAGACTCCAAATGGATGAAAGACCTCAATTTGAGACAGAAATCCATCAAAATCTTTGAGGGGAACACAGGCAGCAACCTCTTCAACCTCAGCCACAGCAACTTCTTCCTAGAAATATCGCCAAAAGCAGGGGAAGCAAGGGCAAAAATGAACTATTGGGACTTCATCAGGATCAAGAGCTTTTGCACAGCAAAGGAAAGAGTTAACAAAACCAAAAGACAACTGACAGAATGGGAGAAGATATTAGCAAATGACATATCAAGTAAAGGCCTAGTATCCAAAATCTAGAAAGAACTTATCAAACTCAACACCCAAAGAACAAAGAATCCAATCAAGAAATGGGCAGAAGACATGAACAGACATTTCTGCAAAGAAGACATCCAGATGGCCAACAGGCACATGAAAAAGTGCTCCATATCACTCGGCATCAGGGAAATACAAATCAAAGCCACAGTGAGATACCACCTCACACCAGTCAGAATGGCTATAACTGAACAGGTCAGGAAATGACAGATGGTGGCGAGGATGTAGAGAAAGGGGAACCCTCCTACATTGTTGGTTGGAATGCAAGCTGTTGCAGCCACTCTGTAAAACAGTATGGAGGTTCCTTAAAAAGTTGAAAATAGAGCTACCCTATGACCCAGCAATCTCACTACTGGGTATTTACCCTAAAGATACAAATGTAGTGATCCCAAAGGGCAGGTGCACCCGAATGTTTATAGCAGCAATGTCTATAATAGCCAAACTATGGAAAGAATCTAGATGTCCATCAACAGATGAATGGATAAAGAGGATGTCGTGTGTGTGTGTATAATGGAATACTATGCAACCATGAAAAAAACCCCAAATCCTGTTATTTGCAACAACATGGATGGGACTAGAGGGTATTATGCTGAACGAAATAAGTCAATCAGAGAAAGACAATTATTACATGATCTCTCTGATATGAGGAATTTGAGAGGCAGGGCGGGGGGCCGTCAGGGGTTAGGGAGGGAAATAAATTTAACATGATGTGATTGGGAGGGATACATACCATTAAGGACTCAATTTCAGAAAACAAAGTGAGGGTTGCTGGGGGGTGTGGGAGGGAGGGATAGGAGGTCTGGCTGATGGACACTGGGGACGGTACGTGCTAGGGTGAGTGCTGTGAATTGTGTAAGACTGGGGCTAGTAATACATTATATGTTAGTAAAATAAAAATAAGCCAGAGAAAGATAAATACCATATGATCACACTCATAGGTAGATTTTAAGGCACCAAAAGAATGAGGAAAAAGAAACAAACCAAGAACCATACCCTTAACTAGAGAGAACAACCTGAGGGTTACCAGAGGGGAGGAGGGAGGGATGGGGAAATAGGTGGTGGGGATGAAGGAGAGTGCTCATCTGAAAAGCACCGACAAATGTACAGAATGACTGAACGACTCTATTGTACACCTGAAAGTAACGTAACACTGGATGGTAACTATTCTGCCATTAAAATAAAAAACTTAATTAAGAAAACTTCTGAACACACCAAAATTCAGTAATCCCAGTAAATATCCTAATGCAGTATTTGAAAAACTCAAAGTTAATGCCAAAAAAAAAAAAAAAATCCACAACAAACAAAATACCAAAACTTAAATAAAGACAGGATCCACGTTTGATCCATGATGGCTAAGAAGGACAACGTTTCCAACCCATTTTGACAATTATTTGCTGAGACACGGATTCTCCCAGTGGGTTTGGTCGTGGGCCCAGCAGCCTCAGGATTCCCTGGGAGCAGGTCAGAAATGCTCACAAGCCCCAACACAGGTTACAAAATCAGAAACTCTGGGGGTAGCGCCCATGGATCAACACTCCATCAATCCCTCCAGGGGAGAAGATCACCATGGTACACAACAGATAGGTATGAACAGCAGTGTGCGTAGAAAATGGATTTCACGCTGACTTCTCAAAGACAACATTCTCTGAGTCTTCGCTAGGACACTGGCCCAACGCTAAGCTCCTTGCGCGCCTGGGGGTTTTTAATACCTAGCTTTTCTAGAGAAGGAAAGTAACCTTGAGCAGGGTTACCCACCTGGCCTGAGGTTGCCCAGCGAGGACATGGGAGACCAGGGAATGGAATCCAGATCTGCGGGGCTGGAAAGTCTGTTTTGTTAGCCCCTAGGGAACCGGCGACGTAGGTGGCAAAGGACAGAGAAGCAGAGGACACAAAGGCCTGGGCTTACCCTCTGACTCGGACTCCTCCTCTTCCTCTTCCTCCTCATCTTCATTGCTGTCGTCCTCACTCTCTTCCTCTTTGGCGATTTTCTGCCGAGCACTCTTAAACACGGACTGTAAGACGATCGAGTCTTCGTAGATCTAGAGGGTCATAGTGGTACCGGTTACAAACCACAAGCTGAGGACCCAAGATCCTCCTGACTGCTTTGTGACGTGTGAGTCTATTAGAAACAGTGGTAGTTTTCATGCCTGCAGGAAGCCCAACAGGAAAACGCTGAGCTCAAACACTGACACACGGATTCTTCTGGAAAAAAAGCCCATTTGTGGTTAAAATTGTGTGTGTGTGCCCACGTGCATGGGTATAAATACTTAGGAAAGGGTGGTCTTCAGTAAGATATCCTCTCATTTTTGACAACACAAACTGTTTTAAAAACTGCATTTCTGGGGCGCCTGGGTAGCTCAGTGGGTTAAAGCCTCTGCCTTCGGCTTGGGTCGTGATCCCGGGGTCCTGGCATTGAACCCCGTGTTGGGCTCTCTGCTCGGCGGGGAGCCTGCTTCCCCCCACCCCCTGCCTGCCTCTCTGCCTGCTTGTGATCTCTGTCAAATAAATGAATAAAATCTTAAAAAAAAAAAACCCTGCATTTCTTATTTGAGTTGTTCTATCCAAAACGGGTAAAGTGACCTCCTTAAACACGCCAAAGTCCTAACAAAATGGAGGCTCATCTTTATCGTTGCTTTATCAGCATGGGCTGTTACTACTCCAGTCAATACTTTCCTTTTAGTGTCCGCAGACACCTGAGCACAGCCCTGCAGAGTTGCTAAGATCTGAAGTTCCAAAATGGTCCCTTCTCTCAAAGAATTAAAAACAGAAGTGCCACGTGATCCCGCAATCCCGCCTCTGGGAATACACCCAAAAGGGCCGAGCACAAGGTTGTGAAGGGAGATTTGCACACCCGTGTCTCGGAAGGGCCAAGAGTGCAAGCAAACCCAGGGTCCACTAGATGCAGGAACAAAATGCGGTATATACGGAAAATGAATCCTTCAGCCTTAAAAAAGGAGAAATTCTTCCACCTGATACCACAAGGTTGAGGCTTGAGGACAGGATGCTGAGTAACAGAAGCCAGTCACAAGACGACAAATACTGTCTTCACGTCTGTGAGGTATCTGAGCTGGTCAAATTCATAGGTTCCCAGGGACCAGAGCAGGGTGCCGGGGTGGGGGGGCGGGGGAGAGAAGGGAGGGATCAATGGGGAGGGGTTCCACGGGTAGAGAATTTCAGCTTTATCAGATGAAAGCATTCTGGAAATCTGTTGGACAATAAAGAGAACATAATACTGAACTGTACCCTTAAAAATGGTGAAGAGGATACATTTTAGTTGTTTCAACAAATAAAAAACCATGGACAACAATGGCCCTGGCTGTAGAACAGAGTCCTTTATTGTAAAGAGGAGCCACAAGCTCACGAAGGTGATGGGACACCCTGGAGTGAGCACCACAGGACAGAGTGCAAAGGGGACAGAGGGTAGGGAGGGGTCCTGGGATGGGGCCGTGGGGGCAGAATCTGCCAGAAATGAGAATTCGGTTGCATAGGAAAGGGTGAGGAGGAGTCCATCAGGGCTGAGAAAGGAGGGGGGCTTTCGAGGGAAGGAGACGAAGGGTATACATCTTGGCATTGTGCCAAGGTCAATTTTCTGGCCATGACCGTGGACTGCGTTGGGCAAGATGTTGCCGTCTGGTGGCCATATAAGAAGTACGCGGCCTCTCTCTGTCCTATTGCTTGCACCAGCATGCATATCCGAGGAAGCAAGTGGTCATGGGGCCAATGTGCTTAAACCACGAATTGTTCAGGGGGAGAAGCAGCAGGAAAAGGAGGCTACGGCACGAGAGTAGGGTATGACTTTGGAAAGCAGCCTATGGAGACGAAATTCATTCTAGAACCTAATAGCACATGGTGGGTAGTAGATGGGAGGGTCAAGAAGGCCATGATAGAGAGAGAGAGAGAGCAACTAGTCCCCAGGATGGAGAAGGGAGCCAGTTAAGAAGCCACTTGTGACTCTACTTCATGTGTGAGACGGGGTGTGGGCAGACAGGGAGGCTGTGGCATGGAATGGGGCCTGGAGGCCCAGCACCATGGTGCCACGGTAGGGAAGAGGACACCACCGTGAACCTGGAAATGTACTATCTTTTCAGAAGAGGTCCATGCAAGGATTCTCATGTTCTCCAGTTTCACAACTGGAATGGTCATGAGGGCGGAAAAAGCAAGATCCGGAGAGAAGCCTAAGGAACTTATTGCTGGCTTGACACGGACAGCGGGCAGCAGACTCACAGACCTCTCCTTCCTTCCCCATGACACAAGAGCATTGGGCTGGAAATACAGGCAGGAAAAAAGGGGCACCTACAAAAGGGAAGCGGAACTGAGGTGTAATTAAAGTGAGAGGCTCCTCCCCTAGTTATTCTCATCAACTGAGTGTCACTTACTCCTAAACAGCAGACAAGGGGAGTTCTTTATGCACTTGGCTCGATAAGCACTTTCTGTAAGCAATTAGAGACAGTGGTTCTTTTTTCTCTAGGTTTTTCCCCCCCCACCTTAAATCAAAGTAGTTTCACTTCTTTTTTTCCCCCCCCTTAAATCACAGTAGTTTCACTTCCTGATGCAAGGTTGCGGTCAGAAAAATGAAGGTGAATATAATCAAATACACAGTCTTGACAAAAGCAGAAATTGTACCTCCAGCCTTTAAGCATCGCACTAAGTGATTTCCTGGAATTCCTCCTCTAATTAGAAGCCAAGCCTTGAAGGGAAGCACAAGTAGGAGCTAGCACATCTATGGTACAAAGAGGCTGGCCTTAATCTCAAAGTGCCAAAGCCTCAATTTACTTACATCCTAGCTTAGGATGTACGTTTTTACTTCTCATTTTTTATTCCACCCGGGGGGAGCAGCAATGATTCAAGCAGCAGAAAAATGAAATCTATCACTTAAAAGTGCAGGAGCACAGGTAAGGTTCCACATTTTTCAGAAAACTGAAGACGTACCTGGGATCCTTCCAAGTTGAAGGTCTGAGCATTGTGGCAGAGAAGCATGACGTCTTTCTCTAGGTCACCCAGGCTCCGGTACTTGTGATTACGAATTCTTTCCTAAAGCAAATTTCACATAAAAGAGAGGAAAGAAGAGGAAGAAGAAAGTGTGTGGGGGGGGGGAGCAAACAATCATTACTTGGTCAAAAAAAGCCTGATTTGATTTTCCCTTTGTCTTCACAGCAGACAGCCCTGCTGGGGATGTGGGAATGAACAACTCCAGGGGGCGCCAGTCAGAGAGACCACCCTCCCACAGGTGTCCCTTCTTGTAAGGGGGAAGGAGCAGCACAGGGTGGGACACAAAAACAGCAAAAGGATGGAGGGAGGAGTCTGAAATGTCTTAAATAAAATGCAACATAAATACAGCAGGAGCTCTCCACGCAATTAAACAAAATACACGGAAAGGCCCGAGGATCTGTCCGCCATTTTGGTGACAAGCCCTCGATGGGCAGGGGGAGGAGGTGCGGGCGGGCTGTCCGTGGTGCTCAGATAAGGACGCTGCTGCCCAGTTCTCACTGTCGTCATTTCAAGGGCTTCACCCTTCTTTTTTATAAAGTGTGCAAATAAAATATCTACCTTGATTTTTTTGAAATCCACCGGCTTCCTAATTAATTCATAATATTCTGGCAATTCTTTCCTTGAAGGTAACTGAATGAAGACTTCACTGAGCTGCCGCCCTGAACTGTAGGGTGGGAGAGACAAACAGACACAGATCCGATCACATGCGACCAAGGAAAGAGTTTGATTCAGACAATGCCCAAAAAGCAAACAGCACCCCGTGCCTGTGGACGTGGGGGCCCTTTAAATCAAGAAAAATCCCACGACCGTCCTGGAGATGCGTGCTCCTTGCGCTCACTCCAGAAGCACATTAAAACGCCATTAGATCCCCACTTGTGTCGCACACAGGACATGGCAGGTCCACTGTGAGTTCCTCCTTCAGAGTGAACACGGCTCTGCTTTTTGAAAGAAATCTTCAAAATGTCCTATTCAACCAACAATTCCATTTTTAAATGAATATAATTGAATTGGTTAAAAAAAAAAAAAAGTCCACAATGGCTTTATTTCCATACTCCTTTGTCTCAAACTCCCTGTCTACTTCCAGCATAGTATGTTAGAATATACTCCGGAAACTCAGATGAAAAGCCTTTGTGTGTCTTTCTTTTCTGTCTTATTCCTTTCAGAGTATTTTACACACTGTGAACCATGCATACCTTTATTAGTATTTGCCAGAGGAACCTTCCGATTGCCTAACTGGCCTTGTGTGTGCGCGGAGCCCCTTGAGCAGGAAAAACCTGACCTCTGTAGCAAGCGTGGACGCCTCGCGTGTCCGGGATGAGTGTGGTACCCTCCCTCAAATCCATGGTCGCTTTATTTGAAAGCAAATTTAATAGCCGCAAATGCTTCACAATCTATAGCTTTGAAACCCAGTCTCTAATGCACTGTGAGCTTTTAACGTCACTCAGAGCACCGGAAGCAGGCACGGTTACGGGAACAAAGACACTCATAATTTCGGTTCAAGAGTCTAATGTGTGACTCGGCCTCTCCAGATCAATGGGGCAGCTTGTGAGGCAGGCTGGAGTCCTTTTTCACAAAAATCTCGCTTCCCTTACGAGGCGGTCTCTACTTCCTTTGTGAAGGCAGACCTACCAAATAAACAAACATACAGCACTGCCACGTAAATTCCAGAAGGTTGAGTCCAGGAGTGTGCAAGCACGCTAGAAGCTGTGGCAAAGAATGAGGGACAATATGCTCTTTGAATCCACGGTCCCAGTTGTATAATTAAAAAATATTCATAATGACAGTTATCATAAAAAAGGCATGCGCAGTAACTCAAGCGGTTGCTTAGCAACCAGTGGGGAAAATGCTGAAGAGCATAGGGGCCTGCATAAATTAACCGAAAATCCTCTGTCAAAGGAATGGGCGAGTTTTTCTGTTATGCTGGGTCTCGGCTTTATTTTTTTAAGACATATAGGAGCCTCATGAATATGAAAATTGGGGGCACACGCGAGGGGTTGAAGAATGCTGCAGTTTACAAGGGAATTGGATTTTCAGGTTATCGTGGGAAGAACCAAGGAGGGCCTCCCACCCTACAGCCACCCCTACCCCCGTCCTCCAGGCTGACACATGCGTTTGTACCTCCATCCATTATACCAGAGAGTATGTGACAACAGCTGGTTTATTTACTGTCACCTTCACTATAGGCCCACAATTCCTGGTTGGTCTCTTTTCGTCCCATTCTGAGATTTATATACACAAACGTTTTACCTGTTTGAAACGGAGTCTCTGAAAGGCAATTTATAGGTATCAGTTTTTCTATTGCTATCCGTGTCTTCTCCACAATCAGGAAGTCGGACCCCTTTGTAATCTTGGACTGAACACCTGACCCTCAGTGACATCTTTACGCTGTCATTTTGTACATTGCCAACAGATGGTGTCATTTTTCTATTGACAGATTACAAGGACATCTGTGCTCTTACACCTGTGACGGACAGACTCTCGGTTTCAACTGTACTACTGGTGACGTAAGAAATAAGCCGTTTGCACCAAGAATGTGATAAAGCACTTTCGAGTTGAGGGGGTCAGGGGGCAGGACAACATGGCCAAAACAATCTTGGTCTGACGTCCCGGGTTGTGGGAATTCTAGACCCTGTGGCAAGACAGGTCGAGAATTATCTGTGCTCATAAAGGAGAGAGCTGAACGTTCTGGGACTCAGAAAATAAGACAAAATCTTGATACTGTTTAAAAAGTTAAGGTTCACTTGACTCAGTATTCCTGTCCTACTTCCTGTCTCCCGTCTCCCTGAGAACAGTTACAGGGGCAAACACAAGACCCGGAAGCTACTGGAAAAAGACCTCTTGTGGTTTGTTGGTGCGATCATCACAGTCCCCTCAGTCTGGCTTTCAAGGCCCTCCTCTGCTCCTTCCCCGCAAACCCAGTCTGTACTGAGGCCCCGACTCTTCTCGCCAGGACAGCCTCTTTCTCCTGTGCCCGTGAAGACCGTGTCAACCTCCACTTGGTTACTGATCCCCAGTCTCCACGCCTCCAACCATACTTCAAGCAGCCATTCTCCATGAAAATGGGAAGAAATTCTTACTATCAAACTAAGCCTTGGGACCTCCCCCCTCCCCACAACTTAATTCTTCTATGTACGTGTTTGTTTCTTTCTTCTGCTCTTTTCCAAAGAGGGTGGGAACATCTTATATGTGGACAAAAGCATCACCCTCCCTGCGGGAGGTAGTGGTTCTGATGACCAGCTTGGGCAGGAATGTCAGGAGGACCACCAGCTTTATGTGACCTATAGAATGCCACGAGGTAGGGGCACCTGGGTGGCTCAGCTGGCTAAGCGTCTGCCTTCAGCTCATGTCATGACCCCAGGGTCCTGGGATCGAACCCCAGGTTGGGCTCCTGTTCAGTGGGGAGTCTGTTTCTCCCCCTCCCCACCTCCTGCCCCCAACTTGTGCATGTTCTCTTTCCCTCAAAGCAACCGAGCAAGCATCAAGTTAGGAGAACAACTTGCTGAGAGATCACTACAGTAACTTATTTTTTTTCCTACATTAAAGGTTTAAAAAAAAATTAAAAAGGAAGTGAAATAGCTTGAAAGAGTTTTGAATTTTTGGCATTTTTCAAACTTAAGCTGAGTAAAGTTTTTTTCAATATACCTTTTCAATGCCTTTTTTTTTTTTTTTGCAGTGCTGGAAAGTTGTTGTTTTTTTTTTTTTTTTTTTTAAGTCCAGAACAATGGACTACTTGTACAATGGTTTGCAGAAGGTGTTCTGTTTCTGTTGAAATGCTTAACCGCCGCCCCCCCAACTCCAGGTATTTTTCCATTATGTCATTTTGTACAATTTAAGACCTAGAAGTAGAAATTATTCACTGGAAGAGTGTGCTTCCCATGACAGAAAGGATACCCACTCCCCTCCACGGAAGAAAGGATTCCACTGATGGTCCGTGACTTCAGATCTATTTCGTACAGTGATCTACCACCGAGGAGGAAACTGTGGGCCTGATAGGAACAGCCTGGGAGGAGGGGAGGAGTGTAACCTAAAATCTAAAATAACACTGTGCACCTTCTGAGAGTTTCCAGGTGCTGGCGGGCCAGCAGACCGGGGGCTCCCCCCAACAGAGGTGAATGGGCACAGGGACACGTGGTCCCAGTGTCAGGGTGTATGAGACAGAAGGGCTCCCGTGCTACTGTGGGCATGTGGTTTGGAACACGCCACCGCAGACTGCATGGATGGTGCCGCGTACACATGGGTACGCACGCGCACACATGAGGTTTCCTCTGCTCGGCTTCACTTGGGAACCCACTGCTCTCCCTTACTTCCGCAAACCAAAGGATGCAACTTTCATGTCTGTACTCCTGGGATTCTAAAATGATGACTGCATACGCAATGAACACGACATAAACATCAGTTTTCCCTTTAATTACATTTTAGGCATGGCAGAAGACGGGAAATGCTCGCTAAGAGACCTACTCCTTTAAAATGCTGGCTATTCTGCCTTCCCTATAAACCCAAACCAAGAAGATAAGGTATTAGGCAAGAAGTTTTTGGGTTTTGTTTCTTTTTTTTTTTCTGTCTTATGGTTTTTGTTTTGTTTTTTGTTTTGTTTTGTTTTGTTTTTTACATGCCTAGGCTGATCTGTTGACAAGCATGGATAATGGAGACTCCTGAAGAAAGAGAATTTAGCTAGCATTGAAATTGCCACATGTTTACACTTATAAACTAAACAAAACCTATCTTGCCACCAAAAAAAGAGAAAAATAATGCCATGATTTAGAATACCCACTTGGAAGGATTTCACCAAAACAACAAAAACAAAAAGTTACTACCATCCTAAAAGAATCAAACACAGGAAAATCTTTTGGGGTGAAAACTTTAAAAAATTGGGTCAACAATTGGAGGGCAGTAGGTGAAAGCATACCATTGCTTTTCAGGGTCAGATTCCTGTGCACCTAAAATGCACCGCCGACACAGCAGCACCCCACGTCCCCTGAGAGCCCCCAGAGACCCTCGCCAAGCCCCAACAGGTGTGAGAAGCACCTGCCCTCTGTGTTCACTACAGAGATCTCTCGCCTGGTTCTTCCTGAGTACGGATCGGTAATTCCTAACGAGCTCGGAGATCTGAAGAATATGGGAGGTTACGGCAGAACAGAACACAGTGGGGGCAGACGTGCTTTTGGCCATGGGAGTGGGAAGTGGGTAAAAACCACCCCGGGGGAGCGTGTGAGGACTGCAGATACAGGATGCGCCCGAGGGAGCAACAAAAATCAGGTCACATCAGGTTAAGACAAGCACCCTGGTGTCAGCAGTCGATAGAAGGCTCACCCAGCTCAGTGAGAAAAGCAGCAAGGCTTTACGGAGAGTCTTAGATACAGGGATGCCCGGCTGCGTGCCTCTGTTTTTGGTGATCTTCTCTCGGCTGATAATACACGTGTGTAACGTAAGCATGTCCAGACAACAGACACAGACGTACATACATGACGTTCATCACAGCGTTGTTTAGAATAGCTAATGCAAACCAGCCAGGACGTTTGCTGGGGAAAGGACGACAGAATGCTAGAGGGTCTGAAATGATGCCTTTGGAGAGGATGCCTTGAGGAAGGGAAAAAGCCTTGCTGGGATCTTGGGTAAAAATAAATATAAGAACACAGGGTGTCTGATTGTAAATGTAGTCCAACTGCAGCTAGGTTTTTAAAAAGTCACCAACTAAGGACCACAAGGAGATACGCCAGAGCATACATAAACATTCCCAACAACGTACTCGGATTCAACAGAATGAAGATTTACACGCTAGTGTAATTTGGAACTGTATCATTATCCATAAGTAAAGTCGGTCTCACACACTTTTCCTGGGTTACCTTCTTTGACAACATGCTGTAAGTCAAAAACCTCATCTAATTTTTTTCTGGGGAAATGCTATCTAAGGGGTATATGACCACCTTTTATTTATATCACCATAAATAGCACATTTCACCAACTGGCACCTTTTAATTCTACTATAATAAAGACAAATAAATAGAATGGTAGAAGAGAATAATTGCATACAATTTATCATGTATCACATCCCTCAGAATCTACTCTACTGTTAAGTTTCATTTCTTCACGTTTCTCTTCTCGAACTTTCTACTCCAAATCAAAGGTGTTCGGCAGGACGTGAGATTCCGAGAATATGATTTCTTTGCTTAGACAAGCATTTTGAGGAAGCTTGGAGATGTAGTACCTATCACTTGACTCAGAAATACTGACCCAGGATGTCTGGTTGCTTCCCCTCTTTTTCTCACTTGACATTTCCTAAGAGCAGGTAGAAGTATCGAATCCTAACCGCTCACCTGTCCAGCTGTGACCTTGGACAGCTTCTTCACCCGTTTATGTCATGTCCTCTGAAAGAGTGGGACAGGGACCAAAGAATGTCTTCCTTTCAAAAGGCAAGGACCCACCTTCCCTTCCCCTGAGTATTTTATCCTTGGTTATGACCCTGTGTGTCTCTGCTTTGCAATAGTAAAAACTCTTCAAAGCTTTTGGCCCAACTCAAAAGCAGAAAACTCTCGCAGGCAAGCAAAATCAAATGCTCCCCACCTGAGCCTCAAGTCCCACAGGTCACTTCGCCAGAGGGGTAGGCTACTGGGGGCACCGGAGGGCTGCTCTAAGTGGCTGTTCTAGCAAATTCCTAAGGAAGGTGTAGGACGTGTGATTCTACACGAGGAAGCAGATTTCGCCCCATGAATATGCAAGCACATACATGCCCAGTAACTGCCGTCTTTCAGAGCAATCCGTTTTTTATTACAATGCTCATAGGATGGCTTTAAAGACAGTTTTATCGGCCCGTAAGAAACTCTACCTTGTGGGGCGCCTGGGTGGCTCAGTGGGTTAAAGCCTCTGCTTTTGGCTCAGGTCATGATCCCAGGGTCCTGGGATCAAGCCCCACATCGGGCTCTCTGCTCCGCGGGGAGCCTGCTTCCTCCTCTCTATCTCTGCCTACTTGTGATCTCTGTCTGTCAAATAAATAAATAAAATCTTTAAAAAAAAAAAAAGAAAGAAAGAAAGAAACTCTGCCTTGTTACTTTCGCTGGGGCTTCTCATCCTCCTCCCTCAAAGAGAGGTCACGGACACTGGTACCAGCCTGCAGAACGGAGAGGCAGACGTGCTCTTTTGGGCCAGACGGACCCTGGGAGCCTCCGGAGGCCTTCCGCGCCTTGCAAGGCAGACAGGCTTGGTTTATCCATGGGCTGCCCACCTGCTTTGTGTGGGGGCGACCAGCCGAGCATCGTAAACTGAGCACCAAGTGGCCAGGAGTCCAAGCGGCCGCTTTGACTAAACATGTGACAAGGACCAGTATTTGTCAGGAAGGAAAAACAAAGTTCTGAAAGCCACATTTCCCCGAGCAAAGTCTCCCTGGACTAAATGCAGCTCCTGCGCTCCAGTTTGGCCTTTCCACAAAGTGTGCTCCGAGGAACACAAGCTTAATCGATTTTCAGTGGGTTTCCCTGGGAAAGGGGGTTTCGTCAGTTTGGGGTACACTAGGTGGAAAGAAGCCCAATAGGAGACTTTCCGTCAGACTTCTCAGAGCCTCTCTCTGCACCAGGGGGTCTCCAAGAAGCTACGGGACAGGAGTTTGAGGACCCCAGTCTGGGGAGCACCATTTCCGATAATGCAGGAGGCTACCCCCCCCCCCCGCCCCCCAGGCTACGGCTACGGAAGAGGAGGCTGAGCCCCAAGTATCCGATGCAGGAAGCAAGGGTCTTCACCTCCAGGTGTGTCCTAGTTCATGACAACGTCTCTCGCATCTAATTAGAGCTACTATATGCCAAAGGGCTTGGGCCCCAGATCCACAGTCCTAGCTTCCCTCCCCTATTTAAAGAGAGAACTATGTCTGGTGCCAACATTGCTAAAAATAAATTTCGTCTAAAAGAGCTCCTTGGCTAGTCCTGAAGGGATAGTCAATACTAGCAACATAATCACAACATCAAGGGCCGTTTATAGCCACGGAGAGAAATCGGATTTTCCGGGAGGGAGGACTCCGGGCAGGGGAGCTGTGCACGCACACTCTCTACATGTGGGACCCACACACGTCACCCGTCCCTCCCCCCCACGTTCCCGTGGGCGGCACAACATTCACCAACCAGAGACCCCAGGGCGATCTGTAGGCTCCCCTCTCTCACATCCAGTCTGCTCTGCGTCTTGTCGGTCACACATCTGAGAAGTCACCTCTGTCCTCCGCCTTGTCCCACGCTTTGGCCCCTTCCCCTACCCTGCAGGATCCAGTCCTGTTGGGATCCGAATGGTCTCTAGAGGGTCCTGTTTTCCCTATCACCATGGTGGCTCATGCGCAGGGGACCGAGGGCCTCTGCCTTGTCCCCCACCCCTGGGGTCTATTTGGGGATCCCCACTCTGCACATGAGCAGACCCGATGACCCAGTGCCTTCGCAGATCCTGCGCTGGCCCTCCCCGCCCTCCCTGTACACACCATACTCATACTGGGTGCGTGTTCTCCCTTCATAGCCCTTGCCAGCTATGTTTTAAGGCATTCCCTTGGATTCATTGCTACCCTGTTCTCAGTATTTGCACAGAGACTGGCACACAAAGTGCTCGGTGCTTCTGAACACATGAAAAGAACTTTCAATTCTGTTTACCCTAATACAAGCTCTGAACAGCACACATCATAAACTTGGGCGTATGGAGAAGAGAAGCACACGGGACAGTAAGGGACGAGAAAGACTCCAGAGCTCGGAGGAAATGCCAAGGCCTGAAACTGCTAAAAATCACAGTCTAGATGTGTCTTCAATAAAAATGTGTCTTCAGTAAAAAAAATTTATCTAGGTCCCAACTACATACAGCCCTATCACCTCCATGGAAAGCCCAGGCAGAACACCGGAGGCTTACGGTACCCTTTAAAGTTGGGATTATTCCACTTTTCATGGTCACATGACCATTCTGATGGACAAGGGGGAAAAGGAGCTTATGTCTGCCCTGTTTACTGGGTTGGGTGCTTAGCCGCATCACACCATTTAGACCATTAAAGGGTCCTTTCCATGTTTTGTGGGGGGGCAGTGGAGGGGGGAGGGGGGAGTGTTTAACCAAGTTGCTTCCTTATTTAAAGCGGCCAAACTAATAAAGTCCAAATTATATGTTGTTTCAATCCCCAAATGCAAATCCAGACAGAGTTCTGTCTCCCAGTGGCAGAAACAGAACCCGATTTGTGACATACGGCACGCACACCAGGGTTAGAGGGTCTGGCTTCCAGGGCTCAGTGCCGTTTCCTCAACACCCACAGGAATTACCAACAAATCGACTGTCCTGCATGCCAGTCCCATCCCCACACAGGCATGGGGAGGCACCAATCACTCCCACGTTTCATCGCTGCACATGTACAACCGGGGATGGGTATTCGTTCTGGAATGCACGAGAGAAGCAGCTTCAATACCTCTTCCTCCTGGCCCTAGACTGGATCCTACCACGAGTGAGGAAGAAAGATGCTGTAAGGCGGTCACTGGGTCAACCAACAGGAATGGAATATGGATGGTCAAGCATCATAACGAGATATTAAGTTCATGCTGACTGAAAGAAATAAAACCTTCAGGGCAGGACTAGAAGCTCTACCCTGGGAAAATCCTGCCCATCCCCCTCTCCCACTCCACCAACAGCACCTCCTTCTCCCCAAATCTCTAGGAGAAAAGCATTTCCCTTTAGAGCCACAGAAGCAAAAGCACACAAAAGTCAAAGAGACTGGCTCAGGACACTCAGGACCAGGGGGCAGGGGAGCCAGAAGCAGCCCTGGGGCGCCCGGCCTCTGCACGCGGGGGCGCCTCCAGAACACCTGGGACAGGGCGTGCGCCCTTCCCCGCGCCCCTGCGGACAGCCACGCACCAGGCACCACGTGCCATGGGCGCTGTTCGGGAAACCCGGACACCAAGGCGGCCCCGAGTTAGGGGGCCCGCGGGTGGGAGGCAGAAGCTGCGCCCTCAGGGAGCGGGGAGCCCCAGCAGCCTGCAGGGAGGAAGAGGGACTTGGCGGGCCTGGACACCAAATGGAGGCGCGCGCAGACACCTGCGAAAGCCCCGGGGCCGGCCGGTGTTTTAGGAGATCCGGGCGCCTCCACGCCCCCCTCCACCCCGATGTGGGGTTGGTCCGGGGGTGCGGGGCCCGCGGAGAAATGTGCTTCCGGCTCCTTCAGAGTCGGTCTGTGGCTGGGCCAAGGGATACCTGTGCAGAGACAAGGGCATACGAGACAGATCCTGACCTGTTTCCTTCTATTTCCAACTGAGAATTACCGGGCACCTTCTCCACGTTACACCTGTGGTAGAGTAGAAAGAACACCGGCGTCAGGAGACCTGGGTTCGAGTCCCAGCCCAGCTCTTCTTCCTCCGTTGGGTGACCTTGGGGGAAGGCGGTTCACTTTTCCAAGCCTCGGACCGCTCACCCTCCTGCCTCACCTCCTCTGGGGGTTTCCGGGAAGACCACACGAGGTTATGCCTGGAACCACACTTGGAGAAAATGCACAGTTCTCCAGAACTGTGGGGGGCAAACAGTGATTTCCTCCCATCTCTGAGGCTTGTCCTGCTTCTCTTAGACACGAGAAAGCCTGTTACTCTGGTTCCCTTTCCCCCTGCACGTGTTCGCGGTAGCGTTAGGGCGCGGGTTCCCTCCACTGTTCCCGGAGCAGGGCAAGGCAGGCAGCACTGGCTGGGGAGGGGCCAAAGGGGGTTGTGGCCTCCCGGAAGCAGCTGTGGCCTGTCCCTGTCCGAGCCCGGCTCCAACTACTTACCTCCGAGAGCTGGAGCGCACAGTGTGACAGCAGCCAGCCTAGGGACGGCCCTCCAGAGGACAGAGGATACCACCCAGGCGGCTGGCTCTGCCTCCCAGACCTCTAGTCTTTGCAAATAAGTCCCTTCCACTGCAGAGGACCAGGAAACACCACCTGAGGTCTCTGGCCTTTCCATGGCCTCCAGGGAAGCCATCCTGAGCCATCCTGGGCCTGCTACACTGGTGTCCCTTTGTGTGGCAGCCAACCAAGCAGCTGCCAGGCATGAGCCATCGCAGCAGAAACCGCCCTCCCGTCCAGACCTTCCTCCAGGTGAGGACAGCTCCCTCTGGCATACACTGCCTCCGTGGGGCCACCTAGAAAAATCCCTTCTCGGAGCCACTGCCAGCTCTTAGGAGGCCTCGAGGCACGATAGAGGGTGGGGGAAAGCATAGACTGAGGAGAGCAGAGAGGTGGGAAAAGAGAGAACAAGCTGGAATGTCTGAAAGAAGAGGGAGAACAGGAAGGGACGTGATGGAGAACGATGGTGGGAAGGCCATCAAGGTGGACTGTGGAACACCACCTTTCCCGTGCTAAGAAACTAGATCATCCTTATCCGGTAGGCAAAGGGAAGGTGTGCAGTGTTACCTGGGAGACAGGCTCGAATCCACACCCCAGAAAGGCAGGACGAGGAGCAGACGGGAGGCAAGGGACACGGGCAGCAGGCCAGGCCAGCCACGGGACGGCCCCCGGAAGAAGCGTGGCCTGGACAGATGCGAGCATGCATGTGGTGAGGGCACTTGGTGTGCGTGCGTTATCAGGAATCAGGCATGGGGTTGGGAACGCTTTTTCTGCTGTGCCTCTGGGACGCTGGGCTGGTGATTAGGTTAACCACGGGGATACAGAGGAAAACAGACCACGGGGTCACAGGACCTGCAGTAGCGGAGGAAGAGAAACGTGGCCACCAGAAATACTAGCTTAGTTTGCAGCACAGGATGGAAATAATTCAAACAATGGGCAAGGTTCTGGGAGCCGAAGCTAATAAAGACTGGAGATCGCAAGGGATACAAGGCTTGGAACAAGAGCGATCCCGGCAGAGAAATTTTGAACGATTCGGGTAAGGAGTGCATGGGGACAGACCCACCCAGGTCAGTGATCTGATCACCTTAGGTGGGGGAAGAAAAAAAGATACAAAATGCCAGCAACAACAACAAAAGAGTTCAAACAAGAATAGAGGGATGTGGATTTGGCTTTAAACATCTCTGTTGCCAGAGGTCTACTTTGGAGGGCCAGGAGGAACAGTGGCATGAGCAGTGCATGCTGGATGGAAGCCTCTGGATGGTGCTCAATGCGGGGGAGCCCCACACGGTAAGTGATACACATCAGGGCAAGCATGCGAGAGGAAACCTTGGAATAAGGTGACATTTCAACAGGAGCCCACCCCTTCTGGAGAATGGACTGACGGGATGTGGGTCTGTTCAAAGCCAGCAGCTCAGCCTTCCTCAAGTGGGGGAAAAGCTCCAAGGGACTTCGGGATGTGCAGGAAGTTAGCAAGGACAGTTCGTCCTAAGGGTGGAGGTCTACTGAGTCCTTCCGTGGAAAGGTGCTAAAATGGAATGGAATGGAATAAAATGAAATGTTGGCTCTCCATTCCCAGGGTCGATGTCTTTATAATGATAGTATTTTTTTCCCCCTAAAAGTGACCCTCAACACAAGAGAATGTCATTGTGTCCTCCTATAATGAGCTCATGTGACCCCTCCATCCCTGAATTCCCCTGGCCAGCCACCTACTGGAAGACCACGTGGCAGAAAGACTATGTCCTCCAATGCACATATGGTGAGCAAGTGGGTAAGTACTTTGAGGTTTTTTTGTTTGTTTATTTTTACCTTCTGGCCCTATTCTGTAGGACAGGGCTGGAAACGAGGAAGGAATGCCATAAATGTTTCCAGCACGAAGGAATGAGTTTCTACAAGTGAGGACAGCCAAAATTCGGAACAAGCCAAGGCTTTCCACCATTCTCGGACAGGTCACCAAGGCTTCTTAAAATTCAGGGCAAGAAGAGGACAGTCCCTGTTCAGGGAGGACAGCAGAGCCTCAAGAGTGTCAGAGAGGAAGGAGCCCAGCGGCTCCCAGCCTTGCCCCCGCCCCCACTGTAGGCCAGGGTTTCACCCACCGATCAGACTGGCCAGACAGGTATGTCCTGCCTCCTGCACTGCTTCCCTGTGTCTGTCCCTAATGCCGGAACTGAAGTCCCAACTGTTGGCAGACAGCAGGGCCCGTCCTCCTGCAATGCTCCTGCCACAGTCCTCAACCAATGGTCAAGGAGCGAGGCGATGATCCGACCTCATCTGTGTCCAGATTCTTCAGGGATGACAACAGTGCTCAGATTTGAAAAGCAAGGCACAATAAATGTTGAACAAAAGCTACCAGCAGAGCATAGGAAGGCCCTTCACACAGGCCCAAGTTCTGGTTGCAAACTAATTACGTCCTGAAGGAGTGTGGACTGCTTCTCACCATGTTTAAGAAATCACATAGAGCAGAAATGGAGTCAGAAGACGAGAAGAGCGCCAGTGTCCCCAAGTCAAAACGGGAAAGGAAACTTGAAGCTGCTATGCTTGATGTTGGATCTTCGGTAAAAAAATTGAGAAGAAATTATTCAGATGCCACGGGGCTATTTAGGGAAGATAAATAACATCATTTGAGTACCAGCAGGGGGTCTCCTAGAAAAAGCCATGGCAGGCCAACCTCATTTCATTCTTTCGGCGGGGTTTCTGGGTGGATAGACTGGAGAGGCCACGAACATGGTTGCCTCTTGGTTTTAGCCTTTCTTCATAGCCTTGACAAAGGACAGATGAATGTGCGTGACATGATGGCATGGTCATGTGAGTTTGCACATGGCTAATCGACTTTAGGCTACCACATTCCTCTGAACCTGAAGTGATTTTCAGGGGGCACAGGCCAGAGACCTGTCCTTTGCCCTTCAGAAGTTTCTCAGCAACAGCTTATAACAAATCTTCTGATGCCCAAAAGAAAAAAAAAACACAAAAAACTTAAGGAAGGAAACCTTCTTTTAAAAGGCCTAAAAATTAAGTTATAACAGTAAACTGGAAAGATGGGACATGAGTCAGTTAAATGGAACTGACAGGGGAAGGAATGAAGTCAGTAGGTACAGGTTCCAAAAAAAAAAAAAAAAAAAAAAAAAAATCAAATGCTCAGTTGAAGGCCAACCTTGGCAGCATCAAGCGACAAAAGAGCTTTCTGCATGTTTGGGGGAATGGCAGCTTTTCAACAAGCCCGTGTTCCATAAAGGTTAAGTCTGTGTCGGAGTTGCTGGAAAACTTTAATACACTCTTGAGTCACGGTAACGGAACACTGGTACCCAGCCCAAGGAAGCTGACCACCCCGCGCCGCGGCATGAGGACGCAGGCGGAATTCTGGGTGCTGTATGTTAAACGGGACCCTAAGAAAGCAGGAGGTGCCCAAGGAAGGGGACCGAAAGGCGCACGTCCAGATATCACCCAGAGAGCAAAGGGAGGGGTTTCAACCTCGAGGAGAATGTCGTGAGGTGGGTACGTTGTCCACAAAGGACATTTCTTGAAATGAGGCACGGGTTTACCGTCTGAGGATCCAAAGAGAACAAATAGCTAGACGACAGTAGGCTGAATCGGTTTTAACATGGGAAATGACTTTTGTGTTCAGAGGTTTCCTTCGGTGCCGTGAACTGCCCCCTAACCCAGTAACCTAACCCTTGGGGGTACGCACACAGAGGCTGGACGGCGGGGTGCCCGCCGTGGCGCCGTGGGGGACCCGTGTTGTGGGAAGACGGACCAGGGAGAGCTAAAACACGGAATCCCTCCAGAATCTTTCCCTTACCCTGGCAAGTCTAAGCCCCATCTCTAGACTTGGGACAGCTCTCTCTCTCCGAGACCCTGCCCCTCCGCACCTAGCTCTAGAGCTCATCCCCGGGGCCATTTGAAAGGCTTACAAATAAATGCACATCAGGATGAATCCCTTTTTGAAAGAAATTAAGTCTGAGGTTAAATAGCACATAATCTTACAACAGGATTTTTTAAAAACCTTCTACAGAAACAGAAAACAATGCATAATATAGTAAAGTCAAAACAAAGCCTTCTCACACTGCTTGATTTGGGGAAAGAAAACGATGGAAACGAGTAGTAGCTGACCAGGATTACCTTTAGAGAGCAGTTACTGCCGAAGGAGTTTACATTTGTGAATCACACGAAATGACTGGCTCTTTGGGGTCACATTTTAAAAAGCATCCTCCTTAAAAAACAAAACAAAACAAAACAAAAAAACAGGCCTGGCACTGAAAACAAAGGGGATAAATAGACTCTTAAATTATCCTAGTTCTTTATAAAAAAGAAAGATACATCTGTCCCAGAATCATGCAAGAACTTTGAAAAAAACTGTCTCATGAGAGCTAATTAATTCTTATGTATCAGTTAAATATAGATGGCAGTTCTTATTTAATACATCGCGAATCTGTACGACTGTCAGAACCCTAACATTTGGCTGAGGTGAGAGGAGGGAGGTGAGTACGGCTGGTATTTCTTGCACAGGTAGGTTGAGTTGCTATATTAGTAGCTGACTTTAGTGGCAGAGAAATCTCAACACATGGAGGGGTAGGTACATTTCCCAGCAGTATTTTCTAAAACCAACAAAAATAAAACAATGTATCCAATTAAGGCCCTCCTAATTTGAGAGCCTCCTACTTGAGAACCAAGTTTGGTGAGAGAAATAAAACACAGAAATATTCAGAATCAGTGCTTTTTCTAGATTACTAACACGAACAGTCCATGAAACACGTGCAGCTACTGGGAACGTGCCCCCTAGAACGGACCCAACTGTGGAAGCCGACAGGATGGGCCTTGGGAGGGTACTTTTCGAGGAAGGGTTAAAGAAGTAATTGAAACCAGAGAAAGGGGAGGGGAAGAAAAAAAAAAAAAAAAAGGACTTCATGTCTGCATGCTAAAATATTTAAATATCCGTTCCCCTCCAATACAAGCAGAGACATGCTCAATCATCAGTCCCAGTGAAACCGTGTTTTCTGTTTTCCGGGGGGCGGGGGGCACGGAAATCCTATCAGCAAGGACACTTCCTTTCAAGCACCCCGGAGTTCCATGTACCCACCCGAGGGGCTCAAAGTAGTCTGAGAGGCTGGCGATTGGGAAGGAGACGACTCCCCAGCTTGGCCTGTATTCAGTCCTCAAACTCACGGAGGGCCACTCGAGGCAGCTCCAGTCAGCCTTCCATTTTGTGGATGAGGCACACGGGCTCAGGGAGGTCGAGGCAGCTGCCCCAGTGCCCCACAGGTAGTGAAGGCGGGAGTGCAGACTCCAACATGGGGAGCTGAACCCAGGCGAGGGCTTGCGCCCTCAGCTCCCAGCCTGGGCTTAGTTGAGGGTAAGGGATGGATAGTGGCCAGCCCCCAGCTATGGGTTTCCGAAGGCATAAACCCAAAAGGCTAAGGAGCCAGCAGGTGATATAATATAAGGAGTCGAGTGGGCCAGGTGGGAAAGGCAAATGGCCGCCAGCCCTCCTCGAGGGAAGGGTGACAGCAGGTGATGGGCAGTGGGGGTGCCCCAGAGCAGGAGAGCCCGTGGGGCGGGGGTGGCCATGTCTTCACTCCCACCAACTATGACCTTAGGGAAACTTGGGTAGGATGCAGCATGATCTTTAGTTTTTTGTTTGTTTGTTTGTTTTTTGTTTTGCAAGGAATGGAAAACACTGGAAGTTTCTAAGAAATTTCGCCAGTTTTAAGGTGTTTGCTTTCTTTTTGTCCTCCCAGCCCCCACCCCCACAACATGAACCATGAAATAAATCAATCTGTTGGCAATATGTGGCCCACCAGCTGGTGACCTCTTTCACACCATGCACGGAGGAGCGAGCCATCACTGGAAGAAAAGGTCTAGCTTCTAACCCTCTTCTTGGCCCTAGACTCACCCAGCAGCTTACAAACTAAGGCCCACCTGGGCAAAGTGACCGATGTTGCACTCTCTAAGACAATGACAAAAGAGAGTTGGCAGCATATGCAGGAGGGATCCTACTTATTTTCCCTTGCAACAGGGGCTGTTCAAAGAAGGCATTGTTGTCCAAGCTGGTTTCCTGGAAACGGTTCCTGCCTGTCATACGTCTGCCGGTAGGGCTGGGGACCGAGAGAAACGTGACAGAGTTATGGACTCTTGGTTACAGGGAGGTCTGCATGTTTGCTCTGGTCAAAGAAACAGGCTTGTGGCCAAATTTTTCGTCCTTGGACAGCTCTCATTCCCCTGTCAATGAGCAGGATCATCGAAACCCAATATAGTGGGGCTGCTCTCTGTTGCCACCTCAGAAATACACAAGGGGATGCACTTGGAAAACAACAACAAAAACAACAGAAGAAGAGGAAGGAGGAGGAGGAAAGGGTAAAAAGAGTGAGCAGAGAACCTAAAAAATCTGGGACACAAAGAGGGGCATGAAATTCTGACTTCTTCACACATACTTCCTCCTGCCACTTTGCACCACTTCTGGAAACTCCTTACATATACTATAAGGAAGACTTAACAGTAACACCTCTGGGGCTCCCAGGTGGCTCAGTGGGTTAAAGCCTCTGCCTTCGGCTCAGGTCATGATCTCAGGGTCCTGGGATCGAGCCCCGCATTGGGCTCTCTGCTCGGCAGGGAGCCTGCTTCCCCCTCTCTCTGCCTCTCCGCCTACTTGTGATCTCTGTCTCTGTCAAGTAAATAAATAAAATCTTAAAAAACAAAAAAACAACAACTCTGGATAGAAAGTGTCTTCCTTTTTGTACTATTTCACATTTATAATGAGGTTTTCTTCCTGGTAAAAAATACACACTAAAGTCACAATGAAAAACTAAAATCCCAACTTAGTTATTCATGTTAAACACTCCCAGGTGTACAGAGCAACACTAGTTAATGTAAAAAAACAAAAACAAAAACAAAAAACAAAAAACAACAACAAACAACAAAATTGGTAACCAAAAACTGATCAATGCCCTTTGCCATCGAGAGAAATACAGTGTTTAATTCTCCTGTTTCCTATCGATTCTTTAATCGGAACGAGATGTGATCTTTCTATGAAAACTGCATCACATGATTATCAAGCAGAAACCAAAAACAACTACCAAAAAGGTCACCCAACTAGTTTATCTACTGTATTGGGCTGACAGACACTGGTCTGGGGATAACAGGGTCGAGCACAGATTTCTCAACGTTACGCTGAAAAGTTCCACGAACACGAGTTACGTCTGCTGACAGACCAAACTGAGTAGAATCATGACGAAGAAGGAGATGGTCGAAACAAGCGCTCAGACATTCAAGTGTGTTGGAAGGAAAGAAGGAACGGCATTTTTGACGAAGCATTCTGTCCTGTTTTCAACAGAATCTTGACATGAAAGATTTACCTTAAGTATGCTAGGGTTCTTCTCTCCCTCACAACTCGGCCCCAAAGTAGAATTTCATACAACCACTCCCAAATCCTTCCCGGTAAAGGATGCTATTTCCAAGATCCTTTAAGAATCGTCCTCCAGCTCAGACCTTAATCTTGTAATCTTAACTCCTGTTTCCAAATATCTCCAACAGCAGCTGATCAAACAGCATCCAGAACAGCAATGGTAGCCATGGTGAATAAGGTCCCCAGTTCCTGACACCTTTGGGGCAAAAGCCGTGAAACATCAACGAGAAAGAATCTGAACGCCCCAGCACAGGCCCCACTAAATCCTGCCCTGTGGTGAGTATCAAACCTGCTCCTGGCGAAGATGATCATAGGGTAGGAGTGAAACACTCACCTGTCCTTGTAGTTTATCACAGTATCGATGATGGCGTTCATCTGCTTCGTCAGTTTGGGGGGATTTGGGGACAGTTTCTCAGCCGGAGGGCGGCCTCTTCTCTTCTTGGCCTTCTCCACGTCTTCCTTTGCAGGATCTTTATCCACATTTCTTCGTCTTTTCCGCTTCTTGAGCCGTACTTCTTCTTCCATTTCTTCCAAATTGCCGTCTTCAATGGCCTGGCGTGGCAGGGAACGAAGGAGGAAAATTCAAGACAGGAGAATCACCAAGACAAGTTTAAAAAGCCAACCTGAGCAATAAGAATAAAATGAAACAGAAATAAAATAATAAAAAAAAAAAATGGAAGTTAACAGTAACCAGTCAAGTGAGAAGAGCGAAGGCCGCCATATTGAATCAACGCGTCTTTAAACCACGTCTAATCCGTGAACAAAATATGTTGAAAGCCGGAAACACTAATCGTGAGAAGAAATGACGAGTACACAAAGAGCTATACATTTAAGTGTCTGAAAGATAACTGAATCCAAATGAAATTTTAGCTCTATGTAAGAAAAAGACCTTAATTGTCTCATTACTGTAAGGAAGGTGGGGGGGGGAGTGGTAAAGCAAAACAAAACGAGGGGTGGGTGAAGGAAAAAAAAAATCCCTCTAAAAATACATCCTTACAATCACATAAGCTCTGACCCTTCTTGGAGGTTTTACATCAATTTACTCATGATTCACAACATAAATCAGAATTCCATCCAGATTTTGTTCTAATGTAGCAATTAGTAAACAAGGAAACAGGAAGTACAAAAGCCACATTCCTTGGTAAACGTACTTAAATCGTCTGATAAGGAACACACACACTCACAAACAACAAACACTTTTTTTTCCAATTACCTGCAAACGCTTGCTTTAAACCACAGCCAGCAGCACTAATGCAGAGAGATAATAAAATAGCTATAAAAACAACCAGGTATAAAAGAAACCTGTTCGTAAATGGCTAAAAGATCCATGTGACAGACCCAGAAGTTTAAACTTTCTTTTCCCGCTCCCCCCCGCCAACCTGGTAAACCTCAGAACTTAAAAATAAAATTGCAGTGAGGAAAAAAAAGTAAAACGTAGATAAAAGGAAATTTGACCATGAAAATTAAAAAAACAAAACAAAACAAAAAACCTTTATATTACAAGATTGCTTCCTCACACAAAATAACTGATGTTATTTGTTCCTCCTGCCTCTCAATATTGCTTCCAGTATGCAAATGTTAATCAATCCTTTCTCGTAGCTGAAAGAGCCCTAATCATAAAGCAATTACCTTCATTTCTCCACAGCACCAAACATGGCTAATATTTATGATCATGTGAGTAT
Source organism: Mellivora capensis (assembly GCA_004024625.1). Lineage (NCBI taxonomy): Eukaryota > Metazoa > Chordata > Mammalia > Carnivora > Mustelidae > Mellivora > Mellivora capensis. The sequence goes on along the minus strand of PISX010012318.1, from coordinate 35,094 downwards.
AACAATCAATATAAAGAGTGATTACAGCTCAGACATAATTTCTTTCACTTGTGTACAATGCCTCCTGAAAAAGAAAGGTTTTATGAAGAAAACCTGGTATAGAACACAAAACAACCTGGCATGTGAAAAATGCTGGTGGGATTAAAAGAATGTTTTCTATGCATCTTTCCAAGGTGCAAACCCATCAGAAGCAACATGCACACAGACAAGAATCCTAAGGGACAGTCTGAGGCCAGGCCTTAATAATCAAAAGACAATTTCCATCACGATCCTACAGTGTTCAGATAACCACTATGAAGGAGGCGAGATCTGATGAGTTATGAGGAAAAAGAAGAAGAGGAGAAAAAAAAAAAGAAAAAAGAAAAAAAAAAAGCTCCACATTATTTCATTAATATTCATTTGCCTAAAAGCAGGACACCCCCTATACAGCTAAACACAGTGCAACGAAGCAAAGATGAAGAGAAGGAAATTGTCCCGCAAATCTTGGAGACGGAACATGCTAATAATGAATCCAGCATGCAAGGCTGTCAACAGTTAATGGTACTGCTCTCCTCAGGCACCCAGTTGCACACAGAAATACGGAGAACACCGGCTTTTGATGTGTTACACACCTACACATGCCTGGGATGTAGTTCTACTGAATCTTCAAGACGGCAACGAAAAAGGATATTTACCTTACCACTATCAGCAGGCCGGCTATCGGAAATCACAGTTAGTGGGGATAAAATTAACAAGCCAGCAAAGCAGCGAGCTGCTAGTCTCTTCATCAGCTGATCAGGAAAAAAAAGAGAGCTGGGGAAAGGCTATGTTTTCATATACAAGTAATTTTATTTTACTGAAAATTTAATACTGAAAGGATTGTGGATACTCAAATCTGCTGTTTCATTCTACCTACTACAAGGCCCGAAGCCTTCCTCCTTCAGCCTGTTTTAATATTGACAACTACTTATCATATTTTTCCCCCCTTATTATTCCAGGCAGCAGAATTAGAGGTTTTTTAGCTCAGATGGTTTCTGGTTCTTGCTCTCATTTTCACAATTAAGCCAATAAGAAAACAAATTAATATTCAAATTTATCTTACAAAATTAAAAACAATTTATGCTTTCTTTTTTTGTATTTTAAACCTCATTTTCGTGCTTTTAAGAACAAACAGGCTGCATGTTTTTGGAGTAATCTAAGATTTTTTTTTTTTGGTATAAAAGAATTTTTTTCATTAAATCCATGTCAGTAAAAGCAATGTGCATGTTCTCAAGTTCAAACATTTTAATATAATGTCCTCTTTCTCCTTAAAGAAAATCCCAAACAACTATGACACTTCCCTTTCAGTTTCCTGCTGTAAAATTTCTCATTGTTTTTCTTTTCAGTGGGGTACATGAAGAGGGGGGAAGTTGTGAAAAGGATAGGTCTATGCTCACCCCCTCCCCTTAATTTTGAAAAAACAAAAACAAAAACCCAAAACAAACAAACAAAAAAACAACGGAACAAAGCATAAGCTCCTGATATTTGGACTTATCAATCTTTAAATCTGGGGGTGGCTGAGAAGCGAAAACAAATTAAATTGCAAAAGAACTAGTGGAGACAATGTTTATGACAATTGCTAATACATGCAGATTCGTATTAAATTTAGGTTCTGGAATCACAAGGAAACACACAAAGTACTGACCATTATTCCCCTTAAATTAAGGTTTTATGCAGGAATGCCGTCAGCTATAAAACATCTTCCCTCCTCCCCAAAGACCCCAAACACATCCATATGTAGTACTTTATGTTCAGGGGTTTCTAAGGGTCTTTTTCTAATGGAAATCAATTCGCTAAATATTTCCCAGTGCTTTTCGCACTTAAAGAAGTAGAGTAAGATTACTTCTGCATGGAAGTAAAAATTATTCATGGAAATTTAAAACTGTTCTTTTATTTTTTTTTAATTATTTATTAAACTGGCTGAACTGACTCAACTCAGTGCTAGGGTGGGGGGGAGGCACAAAAAAGGAAAAAAAAAACCAAAAACAAAACCAAAAAAAAAAAAAAACTTGCTACACGATGCTAAAGTACTACCCCGAAAAGAATGCCCTTCCAAACCTTTTACCAGCACAATAATGAAATAAATCACAGAAGCAAACCCCCAGTTTCCGACTGGTGACGTGTTGCGCAAGAGTGCGAGCCCTAATTCAACATACAGACGGCTCCCATGCTGAACTGCCTCTAGATTTAATGAAGTGAATAGGAAGGAAGTCGGGGGAAAAAAAGTGTACAAATAAGAAATTAACACTTTCCTTCCCTATCCGAACGGTGAGCTACAACTATGGGGAAGTTTGGTGAGGCACTTCGTTCCTTAAAGGCACACTGCACCCATTTGGCTCCGGATGTCACTGAAAAAACCCTTCTGGTGATAAAAATCCCCGGCCAAGTTAAAATAGTTAAGCATATTCCAGCCTGCGTTTTTCCTGAATGAAGCTGGGAATTACTCCTTCCTCCACTGGATGGCAACCTTTTCTTCCCCCCACCCCCTTCTTTTTGCTTTCTTTCTTTCTTTTCGTTTCTTTCTCTCTTTCTCGCTCTCGTTTTCTCTCTTTTTTAAGAATACATTTTCACGACACAGGATGTGCAGGGACAAGATACAGACGGGCTCCTTCTTCAATTAGCTCTTAAGAAAGCAGCGCGTAGGTTCTGATAAGAGAATGCAGGAGACCGCTGTGCAGGGTGAGCCATTTGAGAGCAAACACTTTTGCAGCTTGCAAAAAAGCACATGGCAGACCCGACCGGGAAATCGCCCACACGTGGGTCTGGTCCGTGCCTCTCTCTGTCATCCTGACACAAGCTAGGTCTTTCAGGGAAAGACGGACAGTGCAGAAAGTCGGCATTATCCTTGTTCCTATAACCCTCTCTGTAATGGGGCGTTATTAAACCTGACTTCCCAGTAGGACACAGGAGAAGGGAAGGGATCCATGGCTGTGAATAGGTAAACAGGAACAAGCAAACAAAGCCACAGGCAACTCTGGGGCATTGTTTCGCTGCGGGTGCCTTTTCCACTCGGGATCTCCAAGCCCACCACGCAGAGTGCCACAGCCCCCCAACGGCGGAACGGACCATCTTAAGAAAAATAAAAAGGAGCAATTCTAAAGACATCTAGACAATGCCTGGGAAATGTCTTGGATAGGAAATGGGAGAGTCCATGTTCTAATACCTAACTCTGATGTTTAAATATCACAGCTTCTGCCCATGGCCAAGGTCTCTTGCTCTCTCTGTGGGGGTGGGCGGATGGGGATGGGGTGGAGGGGTCTATCCTCTTTAGGAACTTGCATTAGATTCCAGAAAAGAATCCTAAATACTGCTGGGGTAGGGGGAGGGCTACAGATGGAGGGCTAAGCATTAAAGCATGTAGGTTAAGACAATTACAGCTCAATACTACACTGCTTCCTGAAGACCACTCATACTTGGCTAAACTTGATTCTAATATTAGGGGAGGCTAACCCTCTCTTCAGCCCCGCCGAGACCCTGGAAGCCAGTAAGATGGGCAGGAATTCTCCAAGACAACCAGACTACCAGCAGTAGCAGTGGCCAACAAAAACCAAAAAAAAAAAAAAAAAAAAGTGGATTTTAAAAGAAACTTTAAGATTTCACATATGGGGAATTTTCTTACTACGGGTTTTTTTTTTTTTTTTAAATGATAGCAACAAATTGAACATGGAGCTCTTGCCCAAAATGCCACCTCATTTTAGTCAATTGGTTGAATAAAGACCCTAGCACTTCTGGATACAGAATTTGAGACTTGGGGGTTGGGACAAATTTTAGGTTTTTGATCATTACCATCCCTGAAAGCAACTGCTTGATAAATCTCGGCATAAAAATCAAATTCCCAAGGTAGAACAAGCCAGACAGCAGAAGGGACAAGCACTGTAGGATTCCACTTACATGAGAAAGAAGAACAGAGGTTGCCAGGCCTGGAGTGGAGTGGGGAGTGGGGAGTTAGTGTTCAAGGAGTGCGGACTTTCGGGCTGGGATAGCGAGTTCTGCAGTACACAGGAATGATGGTCGCAGAGCCATCTGCTAAAATGTACACTCAGAAGGGCAAAGGGAGTCAATTTTGCATGGTGTGCTTCTTACCACAACTGAAACAAGAAAAGTCACGGGGTTGGGGTGGGGGTGGGGGAGCCCAATTCTGTAAATATTTAAGAAACAAACAAACCCATGGACAGGTTCCTGCGTGTTCCTACCACCTCAACACACCGTGCACAAGACCAGGGAAATCTTGCTTTCCTTCCAGCCTCAGACCTTCCAGCATTTTCAACAGCTAGCATGTTCCGTCTTGCCCTCGTTGGGGACTAGGAGCCTTTTCCAAAAATCCTTATCTATTCAAAGGTTATTAAGGTAATACCCAGGACGCATGAAAATACCTGCATATGAGGGGCCTATCGATTCACAGACTTTAGAGTTTTGTTAATAAATGCCTCAGATAGTGAAGAAAGAGAGCAGAGAGGTAGTGGGATCGATACTCACATCCTCCACCAAAAAAAAAAAAAAAGAAAGAAAGAGAGAGTCTAAAAGGTTTTTTTGTTTTGTTTTTAAAGCGTAGGGTTTTTGGGTTTTTTTTTTCCCCCAGTGCGGTGCAATCAACTGATAACCTATTAATTCGGGGGACCCTAGTTTCTTACTTTGCTGTCAGGCACCTGGGAGTTGGCCACAGAAGCGGGCAGCACTGACCATGAAGGGCAAGCACCTGGAGCCCCCATAAACCACATTCTCAGTACAGTGAGCTTTTCGGTTTCTTCCTCAATGACTTCAGATCACTTTTGCAAAAACGAACCAAGGTGCTCTCTTACCCCTAATGGCCTAAGGAAGCTACCCAAGGAAGCTCTGGAAGAAGGGAAAGAGGTGAGCTTATACAACTGAGACCAGGCAAATTAGAACCGTAGTTCAGGTAAAGAGCGATTCTGGGGTGGGAAGAGGGGAAAAAAATAAGGACAGAAGTATAAAACTTATTTCAGCCACCGGATCAACCAAGAACCCACAGGGTACGTTTTGGGGAGCACTGAGTCCAGTACTCTGTTCAGAGCATGACTTTCCGATTTAGTAGAGGGTGGCTCCAGAAACATCCAACCCCGTAGACCCTACCACATTACAAACATGAGGCACGGACACCTTTGTTCTCACAAATGAGGCACCTGCGACGCTCCAGCTCCCTTGGGTGGAATAAAGAACCGGAGAGAATTTGTGAACCAGCAAGAGACTTGGACAAATGATGGAGAATGAGAAGAAACACAGTTCTGCTTTCTTATCCCGAGACCATGTATCAGTGACTGTAACTCACAACCTCACAACCCACTCATCCCCCAAATGGGGTTTCTCAGGGAGGCCTGGGTCACCTCGTACTTCAGGGTTCTCAATATATTAAAATAAAAAGAAAAGGAAATGCCAAAAGAAGATAACAGATTGGGGTGTAATTTCAATGCTTACAAAGACTAACATGATGTTTTTGAGAGAGACAGGTGATGGACTATGACGGAGTACCACCTCCTCTGGAGGCCCTCGAGCCAAAGAAATGGTTCTCTTCGGGCCTTGCCTGGGACGCGGGGCCCTCTTGAAGGCTTCTACACAAGACAGATTCTCAGAGCTCTGACACCCCCCGCCCCCGTAGGTGAAAAGCATCAAATCCCAGATAAGAGGGAGGCTTAGAGTGGGATGCTTGTCTGCTTGAGATGGAGGCAAAGACCAGTAATTGACAAATTAAGGGAGGAGAACAGTAAATAGCACAAAGCAAGAAATCAACAGCACTGCAGCCCGAGGCCATCCCATAGAGGAAAGGGTCTCAGTTTCAGCCCATCTGAAGATAGCTGGCACTGGGAACGTTTCCGCTGTCCCTACGACCAATCATCATCACCAACAGCAACCCCTACCCATGCACTTCCACGGTCGCCAGATACTCAGCTACGCACACATCTGCTCAGTTAACCTTGCACCAACACCAGGAGGCAGGTACTGTTACTCTCTTCGGGTTACAGGGGAGGAAGCAGAGGCTCCCAGATCAGACCCAGGTGAGTAGCTAAGCCAGGATTTCAGCTCTGAAAGTTTGCTGCATAAGCCACACACCCTTGACCATGGTATTTGCTACTTTAGAGCATGAATGAAGACTCGGAACCATCAGATAAAGTCTAATTATGCTGGCTAGGCTTAGATGAATAATCCATCTGAAGACATAACAGGGTACATCTTAATAAGACGGCATACGTGCACACACACACGCGCGTGCGCACACGTGCAGCTCTTGCTTTGCACGGCAGTGTGGGACCACAAAGATGACCGTGCAAGGTGAAACTGCAAAAAGCCAGCCTAACAATCAGGAAACGATGATTATCGCCTGCTCCTTGCAAATGCCCGTTGAAAAATTTAGAACTCTCATTATGCAAAAGAAAATGTAAAACACAGTAGCGTGAATACCTATTTAGCACACGGACTTAAAAAACATTTAGAAACGACCGGTAAGAGGTTTTTTGGTTTTGGGGGTACCAAAAAAAAAAAAAAAACCTTATCAGTTTTGGACTCCATCTGCCCTCTTCCACTCATTAATCAATCTAGGATACAGAAGAAGCCACGTTCCTGGGCCTTGGCAAATTGCCAAGGATCGGCTCCCAACATTTTACCCTTTGCCCTTCCAATGTCCCGCAGTATCTCAGATGAGCCCTTTGATGGGGAGGGGTTGGCTGGTCTCTTCATGCCTTTCTTCAAGCGCTTTTCCTCATTCACCTCGCTAAACTCGTCTTCAACAGAAGGTCCTCCCGCTGAGAATCCAGCTCCTTCTACACGGCCTCTCTACGACCTCACAGCTTCCTTCAGTTCTCCACAGAAGGGGCTTCCAGGAAAAACCCGTCTCCCCAGCCGTCAATACTGGATGATCAGGGGAACCTGCTGCCCAAACTCAGCCCTGGAACCTGGGGACACACTTCACAGCAGTGCCCTCGTCTGCCCGGGAAGGCACCACCGACCCACTCAGGTCATACGGATTTCAGCTCCCGAAACCACGCAACCAGCCCTTTCCAGCAGAAAAGGTTCTTCTCCTCTGCCTTTGTCATCACCATTCTCTTTCAACGCACACGTTCGCTGCAACAGTCTGGCCTGGACACCGGCCAGGTGGACTGGGATTTATATACACGCACACAAGTGTTCCAACTCAAACTAAATGCTCCAGTTCAGTTTCAACTAAAATACATGGAGAGGACTTGAGCTGGGTTTTTTTTTTTTTTTTTTTTTTTAATATTCATCGACTTTTTCCAATGGTTTTTTGAGAGAGCATGAGCAGTGGATGGGGCAAAGGAAGAGGGAGAGAGAGAGATTCCCCAGCAGGCTCTACGGACCAGAGTGGAGCCTGACGCTGGGGTTGATCTCACAACCCCAAGATCATGACCTGAGCCAGAACCAAGAGTCGGGCGCTTAACCGACTGAGCCACCCAGGCGCCCCTTCCAATATGGTCTACAGCGGAATTTCCTGCAGGACTCCTGGCTTCACATCTGGTGCCACATTTTCAAACCCTCTAGCCACCTCCAGTTTCACTTTCTGTCCTGTTTCCTTTTTTCCGCCTCACTTTCGCCTTTGGGGGCCAGTTACCGCTCTGATCATCGACTCAGTGGGAATGTCGTGTGGGTCTGTCACTGGGAGACAGGGAGGTACCACAACCCCATGCTTCACGGATGGTCCCTGGACTGAGCCGCAGCTCAGTCACCAACACGCTCTGCAGGAAGGGATGGGAACGGTCTCGGATCATGACACACACCTGTTCACGGATATAGCACGGGCTGAAGAGCCAGTAGCAAAGTCTGTACTTGATTCGATGCCACGGTATACCATGCTGTTCCGCGTCCCCTCCCGAACTCGTACAGGGCAGTCCTAACCCTGGACGTGCCTCGGAATGGGGCTGTGTCTGGAGACAGGGCCTTTTGGGAGGTAATTAAGGTAGAAAGAGGTCATTCAGGTGAGCCCGAATTCAGCACAACTGGTGTCCTGGTAAGAGGAGGAGACTGGAACACAGAAGGAAGGCCACGTGAAGACACAGGGAGAAGCGGGTGGCAGCTGTAAGCTGAGGAAGGCTATAGCAGAACCAGCCCTGTGGACACCTTGATCTTGGAGTGCTAGCCTGCATTTCTGAGAGAAAGTCCGTCTCTGTTCTGTAAGCCACCCAGTTTGTGGTATTTTGTTCCTGCAGCCTTTGCAGACCGATTCACACGGTCACTGAAATTTCCGATTGGGGACTGAGGCTTTTTAAGTGTGTCATGGTCTCTGTCACGGAAACGGGTATGTCCAGGAAGGACGCTGCGTGAGGACCGCCTCCAAGAAACTGAACATCCGTGTGAGTAAGGGACAGCCACTGCTGTGTCTCACGCTGTCCTAGAATCCAAGGGAAACTGCCCTGCCTGGACCCCGGGCTGCCGAGTTCTGTGTCGGGCAGCCTCTCCCTGGCCTGGTCTCGCCCGGTGGAAGTGGGACCCGCGCCCTGTATTCAGGGTGGCCTGTCTCCAGGCTCGTGCAGGGCCCGGCAAGAGGATCTCGGACAAGCCCCCAGATTAGTTCACTTCTTTTAGGGATCTGGACAGCAAGCAAGCAAGACGGCGTCTCACGGGTGTGGGAGGTGAAACTGAATGAAAGGAACAAAGAAAGTCGCTGGTTCCAGCCAGGGAGGCTCGAAGTCCGTATGCACAGACACATACTTGTAACGGACTAGACCCGTGTGGGTACCTGCCTGCATCCACACATAAACGTGCACACCCACACACGTGCACACACGCACCCATGCAAAGAGACCACGAGAGCGTCAGCGGAGGAGCGCCAGGCCAAGTTCAACTTGAGGATCAACTGGGGCCCATGCAGTCATAGTTTCAGTTTAGACCTGCTCAAGGCACGTCTGCGCAGCACTTCTAAATACACGTAAAGCTGTTTGTCAGGTGGGACTCTCCTCCTCTACTTCATGCTGGGCCAGTAAAGCTAAAAATTCTAAAAGGAATTTGGAGCCTTGATGAGCTACAAGCTCTAGGTGTTCTAACACCATCTGTCATGCAATAAACCTTACAACGAGTCTGTAATTTTAAAGCACAAAGAAACGAGAACAGGGGTTAAGACAGACCAGGTTTTACTAACAAACATGCTTAGCACTACTCTGGCCTTGCACGGTCCCCAGGGCCTCCTGGGGTGCAGGCCAGGGTTTCGCTGGGAATCGATGGCTGGTATGTGTATGGGCTGTGCTGGGGAGCACAAGAGGCAACACCAGGAGACTGGGTCACCTGAAACGTGGTCAGCGACGTGCCCAGTGTGGATGCACACGGGGCTGGCTCTACCTAGCAGGGACATTTACTGCAGAAAATCTCTCCTAATCGCATTCCAGGAACAGAGCACAGAGAAAAAGAATTTAAGGGGATGCATACTCTCAGTCATTGGATCTGAAGGAGGTAAAAAGGCTCCTTCAATCCACCTCCACTTAAGGCCCTGCCCAGCAAGAGGACCCCCGCTCGCTCCACCGGTCATGTAGCCAACCATCAGTTGTGTTCCCAAAGATGGGGATGCCAGTTACGCTTGTTATCGGAATTACGTAATCCAACTGGAGATTATGTAAAATGAAACACGATTATGAAAAGACACAGGGCTCTGATTTCAAAGAACAGGGAGGACGGTGAAAGACTCCGTCAGAGGGGAGTGGCTTAAAACACAGAAGGAAACGCTGCTGACTTTGGCAAGGGCTAGACTCTCTTAACATGGGGGAGAGTCTGCCCTCTGCGTGCTTGTAAGGATCGAGATTTTCATGCAGGTGACGGAGGTGATCATTAACTAGACTGGGGAGTGCTTTCAGAATGCATGCTTGAGACGTCTTCTAGCGTCATTACTCATACCTCAGTAAAGCTAACTTACAAAAAAAATAAAGATTCTAAGAATGCCAAAACTGGAAATCCTAAGTGAAACATAATAGGGTTACTTATGCAAAGAAGACTAGTCAGTGGACTCCAAGAGTCAACTTTAGCCTTAAGTAAAAATGTGGCAAATATACATTATGTTTTCTATTAAAGGTTTCGTCTACTTGAGGCGACATTTTCTCAGCTTAAAATTTTCAGTGACCGACCCGCTGTGGATTATGATTATTTCAGTTAAGAAGGCTTCTTTTCAGAGTGGGAGTCAAAAGGAAAGTCACACTACCTTGCTTGTTCTTTCTTGTCATTCAGCCTTTTCTCCCCGGCAGTAAGATCTCAACAGCTGGATTCCGATTTTTTCCTAAGTAGTTGTGGGCTACGTCTCACTGGCCAGATCTTCAATATTTCTTTCATCAGGTTACTGCCCGACTCAAGTTGCGGAGCGATCCTCAGGACGCCAACTCCAAGTCTCCCCAGTCTGATCTTACCCAACCTGGCTGGCCATTACCTCCTGGCCAGTGAACACCCCACACGGAACAGGAGCAGAAAGCCAGGACCCAACCCTACTGCGCCATATTTATCCTCCCCCTTCTCGATTTCTCTCACACTTCTCACCTGGAGCACCCTTCCCAATCCCTTGTACCTGTGCACCTTGTGCCAAGCGTCAATCATCAGCTGGTTCCCTGCTCAGGGTCTTGCCCAGCCGTAACCTATCACTCTGATCTTGTCCTTACCAAGGCCATGCCTGATTTCTCTCCACCCCCCTATGCAGCTAGCGCAGATCTCAGGGAAGAAAAGCTAGGCAGGATAAATATAATCGAATACAAACTGAACTTTTAGACAGGGCCCCCTGGGAAAACTGCTCGTGGGTCTACACCTGGTTACTGAACACCAGCCGTGAATTCAAGCGTCTCTGTTCTAGATCTTTCTGTGTTCATCTTCAAGGACAAAATCATAAACTCTAGCATCGAAGTTGCTGTGTCTTCCCGCTGCCTTCTCGTTGCTCACTTGCCCCACACTGCCAACCTCTGGAGTCACCTGAGTGGGTGACTCTACTTCCTGAGCACAGGGGAAAACTCATTAACACCCATGACAGGACACATAGATTTTCCAAAGTTGCACAAAGCTTCCAAATCCCCCTATTAGTCTGGTCTGTATTTCCTTCTCCACTGCTCCTTATTTAAAATCGCTCCCTATAATGCTATAGTCTTGGGTTTCCCCAGCTTTTCTTACTACCTTTTTCTCCCCTTACACGCAGATTCCCCGGGTTTTATCTTTGGCCTTCGACTCTTTTCTCCTGCTCGAGATAGTCAACATGCAGTGAAATGTGGCCAGCTGCCCCAGGTCCGCAGTGGACATCACTGACACATCTGATGCCTAGAACGGCAGGCGCTAAGATGTCTCTTAATAGCCCTTGGGGGATGGGCTGCTGGAGAACTTCAAAACCTCTCTCCTGGGGGGCAGGGGGGGAGACGTGATGTTATTTTGGGAAGGCTTTGGCCTCCCCACTTCTACAGCGGGGTCCCTGGCAGACTTCCTTCTGCTGAGCAACCTGGACACACACCCTGGACCCACAGAGTGGTGGGTGCTTTCTGAACAGCCCCTTGCCACTGGTGAGAGGTCCTTGCAAGAAGTAGGGTCCCCTGAGATCCAGATTTCCCCTGGCCTCGCTGTGACTTCAACGCACATGGCTTCAAACCTTCTCTCTGCAGCCTGGACTGGCTTAGGAGCTACTAGTTGTGATTTCCAATATCCCCTCAAATGGCCCAGCTCAAAGTCATCGCTTTTCTCCCAGAAGAGCAAATATTTCCCCCGGGATCTCTCTGTCTCATCAAAGGGCACCATCATGTCCCTCCAGTTATCCAGGCTTAAGGAAAAACAAAACAACAAAAAAAAAACCTTTAAAATCATGACTTTCCCTCCTTACAGTCAGGCAGGCCTGCCCGTCACTGTGGGCTTTACCTCTGAAATAGTTCATTCCCTCTGTTCATTCTCCTCTTGCACAGGCAGGGCCAGCTATAATGGCCTCCCTATGGGTTTTTCTTGCCCTCCCTCCTGGGCCCTAATTCATCCTTTACAAAGCCAGCGGTTATCTTCTTTCTGCTTAGAAGGAGGAACGCACATTTGTTCTTACACTTCAGACCCTATGGTCTTTCTACGGAACAAAGTAAAGCCTAGAGTGAAGCCTCCAGGGAGGGCCCTACCTTAATCTTTCTCCTCTACTCCTATCCCTATAAAAACACTGTGCTCCTAACACACAAGGTCGCAGAGGGAGGAGCCACACATTCCCACACCTCGGTGTGGCACAAAGCCTGGAACTCTCCTTCTGAGCCCCTGTCCTACACAAATCAGGCTCCTTGTTCAAAGAAACAGCTAAATCGTCCCTTCCTTCATACAATCCTACAGGACTTCCTCCTTCCCTTGTACTTTTTACAATATGTCACTCGTACTTTGGTTCACTGTTGATTTAATTTTGCTTTGTATGACTTTTGTTCTTCTCTCAAAATATACCCGAATCTCCTATCAGTCTGACATCTCTTTGGGAAAAAAAAAAAAAAAAAAAAAGTCCCCTTAATCAAAATGTAAAGGCATTTAGACTGATGCCTTACTCACCAGCGGGGCCCAAAAACCTTGTTGCAAGAAAATTAAATCTTTGCTCTTTTTTCTCCTGCTTTCTCAAAGTAGCAGGGCTTATCAAGGAAGCACACTGTAAGGCTGTTTGAGGGAAGCTACGCAATTAATATGGTGAATTAAAAGAAGCCAGACAAACGGGGCAGAATGAGTATTTTTGGCTTCTACTCACCCTGTTCCGAACTCCCTCTATAAACTGCCACTATTTTATTTTTAAATTTTATGTACTTATTTTAAGGAATCTCTGAACCCAAAGTGGGGCTCGAACTCACGGCTCCGAGACGGAGAGCCGCACGCTCTTCAGACTGGGCTCAGCCAGGGCTCCCCAAGCGGCGTCTACTTAATTGGTTATTATACCGCCCTGTGTCTTGCTCCGGCTTTGGGTATATAACGGCCTAAAGAAGATGCTCAGCCTCACCGGCAAAAAGAACGCCCTAACTGGAGGTACACCCACGGCCGGACCCTCGCTTGGTGAAAAGGCCCCGGCGTGTGTGCAAGCCCCGCGGAGCACTCGAGGAGGAGGACCGCGAGGGCCTCGCGCCTCCCGGGGAACGGGGAACAAGACAAACAAGACGGGGGTAGAGAGTCCCACCGCTGGAACGATGGAGGTCCGCAAGGAGCGCCCTCTGGAGGACGGGCGGGGCGAGTCACCTTTGCGAAGCGAGTCTTAACACTCGTTCCATCTAAAGGGCTGTCTTCAGTTCCTCTAGATACAAGTGCGCCCAGAGTCATCAAGAGACTCACCTGCAGCTCACCTGTCCTGAGCTCCTGCACCTTGTCAAGAAGCAGCTGGAATTCACACGCCAGGAGGAGGTCAGCTCAGGGGGCAAAGGGGCTGCCAATCGGGATAGGATTTGTCTTTTGCCAAAACCCCACAGTCCCGCAGACCTGCCCTGATAGGCATTTTCCAAAATCTACAAGGGCGATAAAGTAACTGAATGTTCAGCATTCATCCAACAAATCTACCTGCCGTGTAGTAGATGCTTCGTCCAGAAACCAGCTCCTTGCCTGTAAAATGGGCAAGATAATACCTATTCCGAATATGTAAGGGGATGAAATCATGACAGAGATTGAGAGGTCCCAGGCTGGCACTGTCTGGAACAGAGAGGGAGAGGACGGTGGAGGAACCGAAAGTCCTGAAAATTCCAGGGGAAGGCATTTAGGTGAAGAATTCAGACCTGGCAACTAAAAAGGAGACAGTATTTTTACATCAATTATATCCCAGAGAAAAGAAAACACATCAGTCCTGCAAAGGGGAGTGGGGTGGTGGGATCCTGTTTTGCAGGTTAAAAAAAAAAAAAGCACCAGCTACGTGACACGGAGAGGTAAAAGCAAGATGGGGGAACAACCTGTGAAATCTGAAGTAGAGACTTGAAAACTCTGTTTATGGAGCAGCAAAAATCGCTATCCCAGTGTGGGAAGGCATGCCCCCACGTATCCCTTAATGGCTTTCAAAAAAAAAAAAGTCAGTTGTTTGGCACGGGTGCCCTGTAAAATAGGGTGTTTTTAAACCAAATGGAAGGACATGCAAATATTATTAATGGCAGGTTGGGGCTTGATGGATATCGCCGGCTGGGATTTATTGAAACGGCTACAAAAGAGCTCAGCCTCGTAACAGGTTAAAAATAATTCTGGACGTAATGGCACTGAAATAACCCCTGGCTGTGTTTGCCTTGGCTACTTTTCCAACCTGGGGACGTGAAGGTCAGGGAGATCACAGGTGATTCTGTGTTCTTTCCCTCGCTCTTCTGTATTTCTTGCTACGCTTTTACAATGGGGAAAGATGCCTCCCCAAAAGTTATTTTCAACTTTGCATTAACGAAAAAAAAAAAAAAGGCAAAGAAAAAAAAAAAAGCAAAGCTCCAAGGGTTTTTGGGTGCGGATTATAAAAAATGCAGGAAGATAACAACTAAGAAAACAATCCTCAGATTCATGTAACAAGATAAAATGGCGAGTGAAACCCTAAACTGCGTTTATTACTTCTCCTGCAGAATCCGTATCGATGACAGGGAATCCCCTGCCGGGCTGACACTGAGGTCTGCTAGACTCCAAGTGCCTTCCTCGGCCTTCCAGTAGTATCCCCTGACACTGGTGTACTGATTTTTTTTTTAATTAATATGAATGCAAATGGATTCAGTCGATAATTTGGGTGGGAGGGAGGATTTGTTACGTGTCCACGGACAAAGTGGGTCCCTCTGGCACCTGTTAGGCACGCTCTTTATTAGTCGCAGGGGACTCAAAAAAATGAAGGGGTTGGGTGGTTTCTTCTTGACGTCAAAGTGCTAGAAAATTCTTGGTCTCATTCTGCAGAGAATGGCAGAAGTCCCCAGCGACCTGTGTGGGGAAGGGAACTCCGTATGGCAGGCAGGTGTGTCCGTCGTGGCCACCACCACACTGGTTTCCCATCCATCATGTCCCATCAGCACATGGACGCGGTTCAACTCTCTAAATGCGGCCAACAAGCAGATCGTCCCAAATGCTGGACCATGTCCTGAGGCCACCAACACGCTACAGGACCCTGTGTCAAATCCGCATTTTCAAGACAAAGCCTTCCTGAGGACAAGGAGCAAGTCTCTCACCCATGCGCCTCCAAGTTTTAGGGCCGAGTCTCAGAGCTGGAGCCAGACCAGGGTCTCTCTCTCCAGGGTCACCAAAGGCAAAGTCAAAGACGGGCAGGGCAGGAAAGACAGGACCATGTACTCTTCCCTCACCCTCATCCCTCTCAGGGAGGTGAAATGACTCATCCAAGATGTCACGCAGCAAAATGACGACAGGTCTGGAACCAGACCTCCGAGATCCTGGTGCCTTAGTCCCCCTTCCTCCCGCTAAGTTATCAGAGGCAACATGGAAGAGAGGAATAGATCCACTGACGACCTCGATAAAGTTCTGAAGATATCCTTTTAAATAATCTGTAGGACATCTCTAGAAAATACTCTACACAAGGTCCAAGGGAAGGCTATTTTAGAAAACGGCATCCCGCATTAGGAATATGCTTTCTACGAAGGACGCTGAGCACCGCGATCTTAAATATTGTATGTCAGGAGGAGTGGCAGAGTAAGCTTTGCCTGGAGCAGAGTTTCAGGGTCCCATCTACAATTTTTTTTTCATGAATTCTGTCAATCTAACATTCTCTAATAAAAAATGAGAAAGAAACCCTAAGAAAATATAAAAGTCGAAGGCCTTCTACTTAAAACAGCATGCTCTCTTGGGTACTTTCTTGTATGAAAGTAAACATGAAACCCCAGTTAATTTAGTGCTTTCTTTTTGTCTTTTAATTTGGAGTTAGGCTGGGTGTATTACTTTGGGTTTTGCCAAAAAAGAAAGAAAAGCTCGGTACTGAAAGGCAGTTGTGAAATCTACGGCCGTTTGCAAGGCAGAGCAAGGCTTCGGCAGGAAAGCGGCGATTGTACTTTGGGGTGCAAATTTAAGTGATCTTCATCACCGGGCTCTGAAATGAGGACGGCGCCTGCAAATTCTTGAGAAGTTCACGAGCCCTTCTGTCGGAACCGCATGCCTTTAGAATTCTTTTAAGGAAGCAGTCTTTCCGAGAAGACACTGGCATCGAGTGGGAAGAATGCCAACAATGTCTGCCTTGACCCACATGAGTCAAAAAGCACAGGATTCACTCACTTTGCCAAGAGGACACAGACTGCTGCCACATCTCCCGCAAGCCTGCATTTCCGGCAGGTATGCTCGCTTAGTCACGGTATTCATAAGGTGCTTACTGTGTGCGGGGTGCTCCCATGCCGGCCTGTGCTAGTGCACCAGGCAGGCGAGGGCGCTGGCTTTCTTGGAGCCTCATACTCGTGGAAGGAGACAAGGAGCTCGCCTTTGCACAATGGCAGGGCCATGCAGAAAACTGGCTTAAGTCACGTGACAGACACTGGCTGGGCCTGGCGATTTCAGCTAGAGTGGTCAGGAGGGATCTCTCTGGAAAGAGACCACTAGGACAAGGAGACAGCCATGTGTGATGGCCTGGGAAGGCTGCTTCCCCGAAGTGCAGAGGACCTGAAAGACAGACCAGCGTGACAGCCCCCATGAGAGCAAGGGGAGAAGTTGAGGCTAGAGAGCCCTGGGTCACAGACCACACCGAAGTGTTTGGGTTTTGTTTTTTAACTGTATTGATTTATGTGAGAGAGTGAGCAAGAAAGAACACGAGTGGGGGGAGAGGCAAAGGGAGAGGGAGAAGCAGACTCCCCGCTGAGCTGGGAGCCTGATATGGGGCTTGATCTCAAGACCCCACGATCACGACCTGGGCTGAAGGCAGAGGCTTAACTGACTGAGCCCCCCGGGAGCCCAGAAGTTTGGGTTAACCGCACTTGCAATAGGAGGCCATGGTGGGGGGGTGGGGGGGGGGGGGGGTGTGGGTGGGGGCATGGTGAGGAGGAGGCGGGGAGTAGCGGGTAGGGCGTGACAGGGAGCTGGTGTCTCTGGCGGGTACACCCTCTGACCTCTCAGGGTGGCCACGGAACGGCTGTGAACTAAGAGGAAAAGCCTTCCAGCAAAGCCAGGAATCGACACGTTCCACAGGCCCCAACACCTAACAACCTGCGTCGCCTTTTCTTTACTCAAAGGTACGGGACGTGCTGTAGTTCTCCTCCAGTGGGGGCCAGGGGCACGGGGGCGGCCATCAGAGGCTCGGGTCTCCCAAGCAGGTGAACTCGCCTTCCCCTTGTGGAGGGCACGGAGGAGGAGCTGCCCTTCCCTCCTGTGGGGGGGAGAAAATCCTAAGCAGGGTCCCCAGAGGCAGGACACTAAACCCTAACAAAGTAGGATCTACATCGATTAAACTCTGCTCGTGTCTTGAACAGTTCAAGCTGTACAAGTCAGAGCATCCACAATCTATTTTAATCTCTATTAATTCCCATCTATGTACACTTGGAGACCGGCTCTCGACAAGCTCTTTAAGGTGGCTAAGTGTGCCCTATTATCTCTAATAGCATCTCTCAAATCTGGCTCTTAATTGCACTAATAAGGCGGGCACCGCTCTGCCGGTAAGGAACGGAAACTTGACAATTAACACCTCGTTTCCCGGTCCGGGCACAGAGCGGCTCAGCCTCCTCCTCGTTGGAGAAATGGGTGTCGCGTTGAGTCTGCTTTTAAGCAGCCTCTGTGCATGGCCCCGCTAGTAGGAAAGCAGAGGGGGATCATTCTTTTTTTTTTTTTTTTTTTAATTATTTTTATTAACATATGATGTATTATTTGCCCTAGGGGTACAGGTCTGTGGATCATCAGGCTTACACACTTCACAGCACTCACCATAGCACATACCCTCCCCAATGTCCATCACCCAACCAGAGGGTGATCATTCTTAAAACCAGAGCACAGAGTGAAAGTCAAAGCAGCTTCACGTGGTTTTAGAGGTTGTGGAAGGAACCCTGCAAGTGCGGGGTAATACAGCTCACTCAACCCAGGAGGCCCAGGGTCCCATCCTCAGCAGGTGGCAGGGCCGGGACCCACGGGCCTCGTTCCTGACAGATGGCCCTCGTGCTCTTCTGTAGACATAGAGGATTAAGTAGAAAACCCTGCAGGACAGAGAGCTCACAGCTGAGTGTGCAGAGCTTGTGGGGGCTTGAGGAGAAAAGGCCCATCCCACCACCTATTCAGGAAGCCAACATCTCCTCCTCTTTAATTCCATTAATGAGCGGGGAGAGGAGCCTCTTTAACTTCCCCTTTCCCTTTCCCCAGTTGCCCCAAACCCTATATTCAAGACATACAATGGAAATGGTTTGGGGTTTTTTTTTTTTTTCCTTGTTTACTATTACTTATCAGGTTTATTCTGACATAATTTAATTCTTTTTGTGATAGGCAATTTGTTTTTGGAACCCTTCTTATATGAGCCAGGTTAAACATTAGACATTTAAACCTCAGAAAACTCTACCAAGTACATGCTATTGTCCTCCCCCCCCCCCCCCCGCCACCACCATTTTATGGCAAAAGCTACAAGAGGTTATACTCAGCACCAGAGTCGCAGGCTAATTACAATTAGACAGAGCTGGAATTTGAACCCTGGGTCATTAGATTCCAAGGCTTCCATTTTGGACCATGATCCCAAGCTATCCAGGTACACGATCACCGAAGTCCCAGTTCTGAAACCTGCCCAGATGTGGACACAGGGGTGGTAAAATCATCCCGCCTTGCTTCTAACTTCCCGACCAGCACCTTCCCCACCTCCACCATGAATGACGTCATTTCAAAATGTGTACCTGTATCACAACGTCACATCATATGCCTTAAGTATATATACTTTTTTACCTGTTAAGGATAAACGAAGAAGATTTTCTTCCTGCAGCTTTACTGATTAAAGAAAACAAAAGTTAAAAAAAAAAAAAAAGTATGGGACAGGAACCAAATCTTGATTTCAAAAAAGCAAATATATTTCTGAAACCATCAATTTCTCCACAGGAGTTGGCTCCACATAAAGATAAGGCGAACTTACTCGGGCTTGTAAATATCTGTAAGCCCAATCCAATTTCCCATGGTTACTTTCCATGCCCGAGTTACGTTTCTGAGCTGAATCCCTATTTCAAAGGATAGAACTTGAAACCAGAAATTCCACGCATCACAGTTTTAAAAACTGAGTAAAACAAGTCTCTCCTGCTTCTCAACCTTTAGTATTTATTTTAGTTGGCCCTCGGAGGACTCTCTCTTCTACTGAACATACCCTACTGAATTCTGACAAAAGGGAGCACGTTAAGGTCCAAGTGCTGTGAAAACAGTCTAGCCGGGATCTGGATTTGAGCATAAAATAAAACTGTAGAAAAGTTACCAAAATTCGTTTTCTACTGTCAAGCATTTCCCCACGCAACTCAAACTCTTGCCACTAATCAGTTCAGTACTTCCTTCCTAAAGTACAAAGAACAGGAATTTGGCAAAATCCAAATCTATTTTCTAGGTCCTTAGCTCTCCCTTGTGTATAAAAACGGAAATGCAGCTTGCTAGAAATTTTGCCCCAGTATATCGGATGACCCAATTTTAAAAGCTAAAAAATGCCATTTGATTAAAAGACAAACAAAACAAAACAAACAAACAAACAAAACAACCATGTTTATGTCTTATAGCAAAAAGCAAAGAAAGATTATTTAAAGTGACAAAACAAAAGCAACAAAATGTTAAAAGCATTCTGCACATTATACTTTTGATAAAGAATCCCAAAAAACAAAAACAAACAAACAAACAAAATCTTGTCAGTGTAAGATATTTTAGGAGAAAAGGGACATTTCACAGAATCACAAGTGCTCTCAGCTGGGATTACAGTGAAGAGTTTCCAGCCCCCGTCTCTGATTTCAGGCCGGATTATACTGAATCCAGACCAAACACAGGAGACACTATACTGTTTCAGAGATTTCTAGAAATTTCTCTCGAGAGGAAAAATCCTCTTCCAATGGGTGACAAGACAGTTCGCTTTTTTCTCCTTGTGTATTTCAAGAGAATTTCAAATACTGTGTTTGAAATTCTGACTTCTTTAAACTTTCTTGGTACCTTTTCCAGTTCTTTCATTCCTCTGCCTCTTTCCCCTGTAGTTTTTGACACAGGCTGCTGGTGATGGAAAGCCAACCAGGGGATCTTATCCTGTTATCGGCACCCTGGTGTTACGTAGCTTTTTAAGACACCCCCCAGGTAAATTCCCTTGAGAAGTATCGCACTTTACTTACTGATGACCCCCACTACTGTATGGTTTAAGACTCTCTTACTGTTTCCTCCACTTCAAGCTGCGGGAAGGAGAATCCCCCCAAATCCTCTGAGTGTCCAGAAGACAGGTCCAGGAGGTCCCCACTCGGGCACAGAAATCATGGGGAGCTTGGGCTATGACTTGGCTGGACAAAGAGGGCATTCTCTGGGCTGCTCTTCCTCTCAGGGCTGCCATCCTGAATTCCCAAACCTTCTCAAACCAGCTGCATCTATCTCTAGATTGAAAGATGGGAGGAAGCGAGTCTTATCCCAACCTTTGTTGTAACTTGGTTTGGGGCCCAACTGCAAAAACAGGGCACTGCAGACACAGAGATAACTTCCTTCATCACTGGCAGCTTCTACAGGATACCTAAAAAAAGTATCCTCCTCCTCATGCAGGAGGACCACACAGAGAGACACCAGAGAGTAAGAAGGACCTGCCAAATTACTGTTTCAAGACGCTCACATCCATCGCCATACAAAAGCGTACTCTTCAAAGTTCGTTCCTTCTATCCGGCTGGCAATTAAATATTACACAGAGCACATAATTTAGTTTGCATTCCAATTATCTTCCAGTGCTGTAGGGTACAAATCACTCCTTCGGCAATTAAAAACATTCTGGGGTGCCACTAAATGTTTTAAGGGAGGGAAGGATTCTGAAGTTGGCAGAAGGACCAAAGGGACAGGAAGAAGAGAAAAGCAAGTACTCCAGAATGCACCCTCAGCTCAGCTTTTAGCTTTGTAACCCACGTCCCCCTCCGATTCTATGGAGCCCCTGCCCCCAATAATGCTTACAACACTGGAGACTTCACAGCGCACATGGCTGGAGCTAAACCGAAAAACCTGTCCCCCTGGGCTCATCAGACGTCTGCCAACTCAGGCTGATGGAACGCCTGCTCTCACACGGAGACACACAGAGATATTTTTCCAAGAAATTATCAACACGAGCCAATTACTGTGTATGCGCACGCACGCACGCACGCACACACACACATACACACACACATGCAGTACGCGGTACAGCCCGGTAATCGCCTTGGGTCCACCATGGGGAAAAGCTCTGAAATGCTGATGGAGACCCTATTTTTAAAACCGCGTTCATATTCTCTTTTACGCTTTCTAAAGGCGCCATCCTCTGTTCAGGGGAGCCACCCACTGCCTTCAGAAGGAGTAGGAAAGTTGGTATGCAAAAGGAAAAAAAAAACCCAAAAAAACGAATGATACCAGCGCCTTCCAAAAACGGATTTGTGAGCCCACCATCAGGCAGCAAGCTAAATCAGGATTTGTGGAGGGAGAGGCGCCCCCTCAGTTGCAAAGGCTCTTTGGGATCGACAGCGGTGCCTGGGAGTCAGGGATCCTGAGAACCACTAGAAGCCGCTGACCCCTCTGGCCAGGCCAAGTGGTGTGTGACCGGAAGGCAGGGCAGGGAGTGAAGAGGAAGGGAGGTAAGAGGTCAGGCCCAGGGTATTGCCACCTGTTGTATTATCAAGAATTTGGTCTTTGTCCTGGGGTTGCTGGCTCTGAGCTTCTAAAGCCCTTGGAATTTCCGGAGTGGTGGCAGTGTCTTTGTTATGCTAATGAGGTGACCAGAGAGGGCCCCCCAGAGGGCTTCAGGATGGGGCTGTCACCAGGAGGACCAACCGCTTGATGACATGGTTGGGCTGTGGAGCCAGGGGGACCTGGGATGGGTGGGGAACTGGAGGGGAGGGTCTAATCACCCAGCTGATGATTGATTTTATTTTATTTTACTTTATTTTATTTTATTTTATTTATTTTTCCCCAGCAAATGATTTTCATAATTTGTGCCTACATAGTAACGAGCCCCGGGTAAAAACTCTGGCCACTGAAGCTCAGTGGAGCTTCCTGAGACCCACTGATGTGCCAGGAGGGTGATTTGACGAGGAGAGGGCAGGGAGGGGATCTCTGTCTGCTTCTTTTACCTCACCCTACCTATGCCTGTCTTCACTGGCTGGTGCTGACTTGGGTCTTCCGTCAGAGAACTGTGGCCACAAGCAGTGCTTTTCTGAGTTCCATTAATCATAACAGCAAATTACTGAACCTGAAGGGCTCATGAGAACCCCTGCACTTACAGCCAATCAGTCAGGTAGTGGAGGTAGCCTGGGGACCCCCCAGAGTGCAGCGGGTGGGGGTAATAAGCACGGCCTTGTTGGGGACTGAGCCCATTAACTTGTGGCATCTGTGCCAACTCTGGGTAGTGAGCCCGGTTGGGTTGAAATGGAATACTTGCCCGTGAGGGTCCAAAAGTAGAGTGTTTGAGGGGTTGGGTACAAGGAGCAAGAAGAGTGAGACCCTAAAAGTACCCAGAGGTAGGTATTTTGTGAAGTTAGTAACGTGCAAACCTCGGGCCTCTTACCTCACATGCTCCTTCTAAGGCTCTGGGAGGGTCCCTCACGATATGTTCATACGGGCAGATACAATGTGCAAAAGCTAGACATTTTCGTCTTGCTTGTGTTAAAAAGCTCCCTCACTGGGGCACCTGGGTGGCTCAGTTGGTTAAGCATCTGCCTTCGGCTCAGGTCATGATCCCGGAGTCCTAGGATCCAGGCCAGCATCAGGCTCCCGGATCAGTGAGGAGTTTCCCTCTCCCTCTGTGCTGCCTCTCCCCATATTCACTCTCTAATAAATATATAAATAAAATCTTTTAAAAAACCCCAAAAAACAAAACAACAACAATAACAACAACAAACCTTCCTCACCTACCCAGCCATCAGATTCTAGAAACTTCAGTCTTGACACCCCCTGGCGGTGACTGCCATTGCTGAGAGAGAGGGCTAGACTCTCTTGCATGGTCTAGCACGGTATGAAGAAAGCAGCCAAGACTTTGCAGAGTCTCAAGCAGGGCACAAAAGAGCTGGGAGCACGAGGACAGCACCAGGGGGTTGGGGGTCTTCATGAGACTTCAGACTGCCAGAAAGCTGCCAACCGGAGACGGAACCAGGACCCCAGACTTGAACAGCATAAATCATGGAAATCTCCCAGGGAATGAGATGGGACCAGACGCACGTCGAGACCTCCAGGGACGGGAGAGATGGGTAGGCCTGTGCTGAGCCCAGTAGAGACCCACAGGACTTCGGGAGAACCAGGGCACCCACCCCCAAGGCCACCAGGAAACACCAGCTTCTACCATTATCCAGATGCCACTTGGGAAGGAAGGTGGGACAGCAGTCCCCAGGAGAGGAAAGAAAGAGCCCCTGGGACTCATGAATGTTGACCTGACTACCCCCAAAAAGATATGTTAACTTGAAACTGGCTAACACCAAAGAAATCCAAGTTTCCCTCAATGGAAAACAGGGATTTCAGAATAACTTTAAAAAACCTTTTTTTTTTTTTTTTCAAATTGAGCTGTTTGAAATTGTGATCCTTCTCATTTAAAACAACATTACGAATACAGAAAAATTTTAAAGTCTTCCAACTAAACAGATTGTCTAAAGGTCACTGTGGGAATTTTTAGCATAATAGGATTATAAAATAAAACCTGTTTGTGATAAAACCATAATACAATGTTCAAAGAAAGTGGCCATATCACTTAAATTTAACCTAAGCGTTCTGAGGCAGAGACGGCTAGCTAGTCACCAGAGTCGTCTTCTCCTGGGCTGATGGCCAGACCCCATTTCCCGGTCGGTCTCCCTTATGGCCGGCGTGGCCGCGTGGCCGAGCCACAGCCCACGCAACCCAAGCGGAAGGGATACGGAGCCGTGGCAGGCCCGGCCCATCGAGGCCCACACCCGCCACTCTGTGCTGTCCTCCCCACTTCCCGCTTGCTGGGGTGCAGACGAAGAAGCCGGCGGAAGCTTCCTCAGCCCCGGCTCTTGAATGGCCGCATGGAGAGCAGAGGCCACCACCAACCAGAAACACCCACCTTGGGCTTCGACGTGAGAAGATTCTACTCGTTTTTTCCCCATAGGCCCACGAGTAGGGAGGGCGTGTGTGGGTCCAGCCGTTGCCACCGTGAGCGTTAGCCTAGGCCACACTCTTCCACCTCAATCTGCGGCTAATTCAAGGTGGCAATCAGTGGGCGCTTACTTTTTGCACACAGAATTCCTAAGTTCCGACCAGATCCACCTCACCCACTACGAGGAGAGCGGGCGTGTGGGCAACTACCAAGAACGCCAGGAAACTGGATTGTGAGCTGGGCCCAAAGAGCGAGCACGGACGCCTGAGGGCTGAGAGAAAGTTCCATGACTGTTTGTGAGGGCGCCCCAGGTGTGGTGGCAGTGGAGCTGGGCCTGGAAGGATGAGAAAGGCTCAGCAGAAGGAAAAGGGTGGGGAAGTGCCCCCCACACCGAACGTGGGTCCTCGGGTCTGATCCAGTGGGACGTGACGCTAAACACAGAGGGAAACAGGTCCCCGCCCACCCCAGGAAGCAGAATCAAGGCTAGTGAGGAAGACTGACAGGGAAAGAGGATTCCAGCCAAGGCGGGAGGGACTGACAATGGGGCCTGACCACAGGCTGGAGGCGCTCTGCGGGCAAATAGGCAGAGCGTCTCCCTGAGGGACGGCCCGCCTCCTGGCCCCGGGGCTGCGGGGACCGTGGTGTAAGCCCGGGGCGGGGGCGGGGAGCTGCTCCTTTCGGCTGCCTTCCAGCCCTGCGAGTCCCCGCATCTCCGAGGCCTCTGCCAACAGGCTTTGTACAACATGGCCAGGAGAAAGGAGGATTCCTTCAGCCCCATCTCAGCGTTTCTTCTGCAACGGTCTCTGCCATATTCCCTCTGGAGGCTGGGCCGGCCGGTCCCTTCAGCGCGCTCAATCACAAGCCAGGAGAGAACATCTCTTCGCGTCTGGGCTTGTGAAAACCCCTTGAATATAATGTTATTATCAAAAAAAAAAGCTTGCTAGGCTGATACCGAACAGGACTGCAGCTGGTGAATGAGAAAACAAATGACAGTAAAGCATCTATTTTGAAGGCTCAGGCCACGGGGCGAGCTTCCTGGACTGTGGGTCCCAGCTGACAGCGAGTTACCAGTTCCTTCCAAATACTGACAGCCAGTTTTCCAAAGGATGGATCACAACAAAGATGGGCTGCAATAGAGCTGTGCTGAGCACACTTCTGTCCTTCCTGGGTGACTTCGTACTTCACAAGAATCAGCGTGAATGTGATATGATATGATATAGTGTAATGTAAATAAAATGTACTTATATAAGTTATAATGTATATTATGTATTATATTATATTATAAACATGAATTTCACGGTGTCATTTTGAAAAACAAACCAGTTTTCTGTTTTTAGATGTGTGCGTTAGAAGTCAAAGAAGGTCTACTGGACCACCAGAAAAGGGAAATGCTATCCTAACATTATGGTAAATGAGTCAATGTCCACTTTCCTCTTAAAAGTTACAATTTCATTTCGCCAACATTCCTTGGGTCCCTACTATGTGCCAGGCACTGTGCTGCTCATTAGTAATAGACACTGAAGGAAAAAGAGAACAAATGAGGCATTCTACACTTGCAAACTTTCTAAGATCCCTGTTACTTTCTTTTTGTTTTTGTTTTTAGATTTTATTTATTTGTTTGACAGAGACGCAGTGAGAGAGGGAAACACAAGCAGGGGGAATGACGGAGGGAGAAGCAGGATTCCCGCTGAGCAGGGAGCCTGATGCGGGGCTTGATCCCAGGACCCGGGATCATGACCTGAGCCGAAGGCAGAGGCTTAACCCACTGAGCCATCCAGGCGCCCCTAAGATCCATGTTATTTTCCTTAAGAGTGTTTCCCAAAGATTATTTTAAAATGAGTGAGTTCAGCTACATTCTTGCCTAAAAGACAAGGTAATGTTGTTTGTAACATCTGTGGATTCCGTGTGTAAAGACCGACTTTCCGTGTCGGCCTGGAGGGCCGTGTCGTTTGCTGTAATGGGACTCTGGGTACTCAGTTTATCGCTTGAATAAAAGAGAAAGGGAGGAGAATTTTTCTGAGCTCAGAAATGATTATTAAACAAACACCAAACTCTTCCCATCACAGAACGATTCTTAACGATACCGCTACAACCTCACAATAGGGAAAAAAAAGGAACCCCCCAAACCACATTCTGGGGCCACGGGGATGTGTGGATAGGAAGCCGGATTTCGCGTGCCATTGTTCAGTCATACATATGAGCAATGCTTTCTTCGTCGCTTCCCTTTTTTCAGGCTTTTCAAAATTCAGGTCACGTCTCTCTCATCATACAGCAACCACAGTACATCACATCTCAAGTGGTGCCCAGACCCGTCGGCCTTGGATAACCAATCTCGAAACACGTCCCCTGCCTTTCTACCCGCCTACCTACCTGTGTCCTGGGTCCTAAAGCCACGTGTCACAAAGCTCAGAACAGCACTCCCCTTGGATAAAATGAACCCCTCACAGCAGCTTCTGTTTTGGTTGGTTTTCAACCCGACGGAGCTATCTCCAGAGCGTCTTTACCAGCCCTGGCTGGGACGAGGGTCCCAGACTGCTGTCAATACAGGTCCCAAGTCTGCTCAGCGAGGAAAAGTGGGGCGAAACCTTCAAATGCGAGAGCCCCACCGGCCATGGCATTCACACACGTCACTCCTAGGGCCACTGAGATATGTGTCTGGTCCCCAGGCAACACTCTGAGATTTCACTCCGCAGTCAGAATGAGAACTCAACATTTTCCAAAGCGGGGGGGGGCAACCCCAACTGCAGAATAACATTCCAAACTTCAGTGACCCCCCGTCTGTGCTTGCCATGGACAGACCAGATGAGCCAAAATTGAGCACGCAAATGCTTCAGCACTCACGAATTCTTCTTTCTAGCCAGCTGTGCGTTCCTGCATCGTCACTGAACCTCTCTGGGCCACAACTGCTTTGTCCCTAAAACCAAGAGCGCACAAAGACACCTTCCAGCTCTAACTTCTTTGGGTCGAGGAAGTAACCACGCAGCTAGAAGCCACACTGTCTCCAAACTCTCTCTGCAGGCCTCAGAAAAGTAAAACTCCGAGTCAAGACCAGGAAATTGAGGGGGAACAATTAAAAAGATCTCTCGGACCCCCTTCCGCGTTCTGATCCTAAATCTGACAGTGAGGCCTGACCAGGCGATTGGTCATGAAGCGTGAGCGGGCGTCACTGTTGCCAACGGCCAGTTCTGCTCTCGCGAAACATTCTTCATTATACTTCAAGGCCCTGCCTTGAAATGCAAAGAGGCCACTGCCACCATCAAACGACCTTCCCCGCGTTCAAGAGCCGCTTCTGCATTCCCCGGACACTTGTCCCTGGGCTCCCGATCGCTCAAGCCCACAGGAGCATCCTCCAGGCAAGGACAGGTAAGAAAGCAGCCACACCTACCCTCAACCACTGCTTCTCCGTGAGGGCGTCGCTGTAGTCCACGTCCCGGCGCTGGCGAGACCCCCTCCCGAATATCTTCTCCTCCTCCTCCTCACACGTGAGCCGCTCTACTTCGGCGTCGTCCTTAATAATCCAGGAGGGCAGCTCGTCCTCCTCCATGAGGCGGGGCTTACGCTTCGGGTTCCGGGCATCCTCCCTCCGCCGGTCCATGTCCATACGCTGGAGGCAGTAACGACAGTGTCACCAGTGCGAACGGGGACTCGGCACAGGGTTCACCTCATGGCACACAAAACGTCCCCGGGTCACCTCCTGTGGTTTCAGGAGCCCTCTCTGCTTTTCCCATAAAGTCTCTCGATCCTGGCTGACATGTTCTTGCTCATTCCTCGAGCACCCTGTCCCCACGGAGATTCTGCAAGGTAAAAATCTCCTCCCTCCCTCTGGACCCCATCTTCGAAATTCATGCCTCCAGAAGACACTCTTTAAAAATTCCTATACTATGTCTACGTGTGCACAAAGCTCCCGCTTTAAGGCATAGGGAGGAAAGTCCGGTTGCGGATGTATTTAAAATAACTCACTGCTTCCCTGGCATCCAAGTACTCTGTAAGCCCAGGAAAGAAAAACTCCATGAAGAAAACTTCCATCTCCTCAATAGGGCTCATGCTTTTAATTAAACAACTGAGGGGCGACCCTTGGACTGGGACATGTGGGCACATTAAAGGCTTGATTAGTCATTCAGCCACGAAGGTATTGAATTTTTGGTGCACTGTGGGCTCCGCGAGAGGGATGTCCTTCAGCTCTAGCTTTTAAAAAGTTGAGCTCTTACGAAAATACCACAGCACTAGAGAAGAAGGTCGAGCTCACCTCAGCTGCTCAGGTCATGAGTGAAGTGTCTCTCTTTCATATATTTTCCTAGACTCCCAAATGCCTGTGCCCCCACCTCTTGCTTGCTTTGAAATAATCCAGTGCACTTGTAAGAAAGTTAAGAGCCACATACTTGGCTTTAACCTGTGATTAAACAATCTGCTACCTTCAAAAAGCAAATAAAACCTCCACTGGACGGCTGCGTACATTAGTTATATAAGTATATAGATAGATAGTTAGATAGATAGGTTGCGAGCTAGATGTACTATTGCTACAATCGAATAGATCATTAACCGTTAAATGATTTACCTTTCCCCTTTCCTCCTTCGGTTCTACCGTATTGAAACAGGGATTCAACATAACTTTTTCGTAAGAGTTAAAACCGGCAACCGAAGGTCAATGACATTTCTATTCAAATCCAAACTTGACCTCTAGGATCCACATAAAAAATTCAAGCTCAAAGTCCCTTAAACGGCGCTTCAACTTTTTCTGGAAACCATTATATTCCCAAGATGGGGCAGGCCTGCAGCATGGGGGAGCCCCATTGGTTGATAAATGTGGCCATCCTGTTCTGTCATGTGCTATAGTTAGCTGGACAGGCTGTTCTTAATCCTGACTCCTAATGCTCTGGTATCAGATATGGGATCCACCAAACTTGCACTGGTAGCACGGTGCATGCCTTGCTGGCGATGCAGCCTGGAGAGGGGCCTCTCCAAGTGCCCTCCTGATACTACTTTAGACCGCTAATAAGAAAAAAAAAAACAAAACACACATTTTTTGTGTTAATGCATTCTCCTGAGATGACACTTTGGTTTTTGGTTTGGCTACCACCATTACCTAAACCAAGAACTGTTAAAAACGACTTACACCATGCATTTGTCCATAATTGGGAACATAGTCTTTTCTGATATAGAAATAAAAACAAATTGGTATAAAAAATAAAAAGTGAACTGATATATAAATTGGATATAAAAAGTAAATTGCACTTCCTTTTTATTTTTTTTCTTTTAGAAAGGGCTGATGCACTATTTTTCAATAAGCTTAAAGTTCTGATGGTTGCATCTCTCCCCAGGGATTTCTACTTGCAGAAGACCAGAACGAAATCTGAAGGCGATATGAAAGGATGTCTAATTTACTACTCAGGTATGACATGAATATATTTGTCTTAGGACCTGATTAAATAAATGTGTTAACAAGTACAGTTATTTTAAAAAGCACTTCTTGCCTTTGTAGGGAACATAGCAGTTTATAAAGATTCATGCTTGTATGTTACCAAAATGTTTCATATTTGTACCTCGGTGTGTCAAAGATCTTTTTAGGTAAAATTCATAGGGAACCGGCATGAAAGAGCACTGTTTCCGAAGTTCATTTTTAGAAGGAAATGAGAAAAATATTCAAAAGAAAGGTTTTATTTTAAAGAGACTGTCTGCTTGATGAGTGTTATTTAACTACCATGTCTATGATAAACCAAATCATAAGCTTATATTAAATTTTACAGAGAACTTTTTTTAGTAATAAGAGATAAAAAAGGTTAAATATATGAAATCTGAATCTAGCTCACATTCCATTCTTGTCTCACTGAACTTCATCAGAGCAGCTGGCAAGGATTCAAATTTGATTTCCTGCCCCCTGGTGGAGGTGCTAATGCACAGTAAACTGGCCAAAGGTGGCTGCTGCTTAGATTAAAAAAAAAACCAAACCACACCACCAAACCCAACCCCAAATTTGAATAATTCAAAAATGAGAAGTCAACCATTGAGAAATAAGCAGAACATGCCCCAAAACTGAAATGCCGACCGAAAAGTGCTCCCTCGTCAGCTTCACTCGTTCTAAGCCTGTTCTTTGCATGATAAAATACTCCCAAATTAAAAGAAGCCTGGGCCTTGGCCAGACATTCAATTTCCCCCTCCCCGCAAGGCTTTTGATTTCTGCAAATACCCAGCCCAAAAGTCAGAGAAGAGAAGTGCTCTTTTCCCCTCACTTTGGGGCTACTGATGGAAATCTCCATCTCTGGGCCTGCTCTGGTTTGTGTAATGACAGGCAGCTGATCCGTTCCTGGGCCTCAAGAGTATCCGAGCTGTGGGCCATGCTGAATTATTGCCAGTCAGCGACCAGCCAGGGAAGCTGAGGGCCTCTTGCCCCCGTGTTCCCCAGGAATCCACGTTTTAATAAGTTCCTCAAGGATAGAAAAAAATGTCTGCTTCCTGTGTGTCTCTAATGTCCCTCAGTAGAGAACAGTCTATAAAGGGAGGGACCAACAGTTTAAGTTAAGAAATTTCGGTTTTGTGGGTGCCTGTGTGGTTCAGTGGGTTAAGCCTGTGCCTTTGGCTTGGGTCACGATCTCGGGGTCCTGGGATCGAGCCCCGCATCGGGCTCTCTGCTCAGCGGGGAGCCTAGCTTCCTCTGCTCTCTCTGCCTGCCTCTCTGCCTACTTGTGATCCCTGTCTCTGTCAAATAAATAAATAAAATCTAAAAAAAAAAAAGAAGAAGAAATTTCAGTTTTAGGAACACCCTACATGGACCATGCTGTTATATGATCCTGTTGCATCATTTTGATACAAAATGGCCCAACCCGGGGAGGGTGGTGCATGGGGGTAGGGGAGGAAAGTACACATTCCAGGTTGGGAATCATTCCCATGGCTACCTAAAACTTCCCTCACAGAGAATTAAGTGTCTTTTTATCTTGAATCGTTATGTGTGGACACAATGACTGTTCCCTAGACAAAAATTACAAAATCTGACCCCCCCCGCCCCCGCAAAAAAGAAAAAAAGTAAGCCTCCACACAGCTAGAACTCCCTTCTCAGACTGTCTGCACGAAGAAGACAGAGAACGCAAATCCTGTGGGTCATATCTGGCCCAGGGTCCCGTTTTGTTTGGCACGCAGTATTAGATCGTAATAAAAAGTTGAATTTAGCCACAAACATTTTGAAATCCAGTGATGGCACATGAAAAACCTAGATTTCCAGCTTCTCTTGGCAATCTGGAATTCCTGGCTCCGTGGGGCTTGGGGCCCTGTGCCCCTCAGACAACGCAGTTCCAGCTTACCACCGCCACCCCCCTCCCCCACCCCTCCGCTCGCCTCACTCCTGCAAACTGTGTGTCTGACACCTGAGGGCACTCAGACTTGGGGGTGGGGGTCCACGTTATAGCTCACATTTATCCTCTCCTTCCGCCATCAAACTAAATGTCAGGAAGATCCGCATGACTGACGGTAGTGCAGGGGGCCTGGCAACTTTTCTAGGTCCTGATCCACGCTGACATCGTCTCAAGGCCTAACATTTTGCAAAGGCCGCCATTCCTTCAATCGGTATTTGTTAAGCAAGCACTATGTGCGAGCTGGTCTGAGCGTTGGGAAGGCAGAAACAGAGAGTTACCCACGTGCCCTGAGCATGGAGTAAAACATCCCTCCTCGGGGCCTCCTTCGCTCGCCAAGGGGGCTTGCTTCCGCACGTCCTGACCTTGAGGCAGGCCATGCACACAAACCGAATGCAGATTTCCGCAAATTACCCGTGACTACCTACGTAGCGTGGAACGTGGAGGCTGAAACCGTGGATGTTCAATCCTCAAATGTCAAGGTTCTTTTCTACCTGTCCGGACCAGTGAAATCCAACTGACTCTTTCACTGAAAGGTGACACATCAAAGCTGCACCTTGAGATGCTTCTGGAAGGTTCCTGTTCCCTTCAGTAGGCTCCCGTCACCGTTAAGAAGAGGCATGACCCTGTTGTTGGGTCGCCATGGGGCATGTTTGTTGTGACCCAGTGAGGAGACAGCAAGGGAATGGCTACAGACCACCTACAGAAGCCGGGCAGGTTTCCCGGAAGATGCTGGCTTGGAATTAGAAATGAGCCAGGAAGAGGGCAGCAGGTGGGGGGGGGGGAGGCGCAGGGAATCTGTGGCAAAGCTGTGGACCACATGGCCTGTCCAGAGGGTACAGCTGCTACTAAGCCCTGGCCGACTGCTTCCACACAGAGACATGGGCCTGGTATTGCCTATTCTCCTATTTCAAGAGAAGCCAGAAATCAGGATTCTTTTTATGTTGGCAACAAATTGGAAATTTAAAAAAAAACCCTGCGTGGGCCAAACAAAATATGTCTGCAGGCTAAACCCAGCCAGTTTGCAGCCTCTAAACTGAAGGGAAGTCACAGGCTTCACAAATGAAATGCCGCCGGGGCACGCGGGCTCCGGACATCTCGGGTCAACAGAGAAAGGGGCACGAGTTCCTATGACATTACCATAAAGAGATCAAATTCTTCTTCTCGTCGAGCAATCATTTGGTTCAGGGTCTCGTCGTCGGGCACTTCATCTTCTTCCTGGGATCAAGAACACAAGGATTTAGCAGGCTTTAAGGAAGAGCTTGGACAAGCGGGGCAAGGTACCAAGGAGTCACGTGGGTCTGTCCTGCAGACCACAGCCAGAAAGCAAAGACAATGGTCACTGGCTGTCATATTTGCCATCGTTATTCCGAAAGCCATTCAAACCGTCTTCCCCGAGAGAAATCTGTTTGTAAAGCAAACATGGTACGCGACGAAAAACCCGGGGTTTTGGGGGCATGGATCTTGATTCCGTTACTTTTAAAACAAAGATACTTAACGGCTCCCCACCTCAATGACCTCAACCGTAAAACGGGTATGACATTTACTCTGAAGAGAAGTTGCAACATTTAAGTACGGAACTGCACAGAGGAAAGTGCCTAACATAAATCCTTTTACTTCTATTAATCTCAATCTACATGTAAGTGCTTATTTTCGAAGCCTTACAAAAACCACAAATAGCTGATAGGTTGTGACTAGGCACAGAGCAAGACCTTAGAATGACACAGGTCAGATACAGAGCCTTTAAGACAGGTATCATCAGTGTCTTTCAGTGGGAATTCTTATGCTAACGGTTAAAGCTGTGGATGGGACAATTCAGAATGTAGCTGTCACAACACCCCCCACAAACTATCCTTAATTTAAAAAAATTAAATTAAGCAGCAAAAGCAGGTACACAAGGGCTAACATTTTCTTTTGATATTGTGTTAGACCAAGGCACATGCTCTCTCTGCAAATTCCTCAGAAACCAAGTTCTCCAGCTTCCTAGAAATGTGATGACTTCCATACTCGAAGAAAAACATGATTTTTAAAAGTTGGGCAGAAGCTGCAGAACTTACCTTCCAAAATTATTTTTATCATATGCTGGCTAAGCGTGTTAAAAATTGAACGGAGAATTTCGGTGTATTAGCAGGAGGAGGAAGGAGGAAAACCCAGAACTTCAAACATCCAATTTCCCAAATTATACATTCACAATGAGGCACCTTATTCTAGAAAGAGTGTATGAGTGGCTTAAATGAGGTAACTCGGGCGCCTCCCAAGATAATGTCTGACGTGCTGTGTTAGAAATGAATGCATTTCCATAACGCAAAACTCTAATGATTCAAGCTAATAATTACTTCTAAAAAGCTTTCTATGCTAGTTCATCTCTAGACTGATTAAAGTCAATTTGTCTCAATATTCTATTTCATCTGATAAAGACTAGCGGGCAGGGGGCTGATACTTTACCATATAAAGAGTCTGGTTAACAGATCCTTTGGTGAAAATGTGCTCTGCTTTGCCCACTCTATACCCAGAACCCCATACTGTCCACTCCTTGTCTACACAATAGAGGACTCTGACTTCCCCGTGATTAGGATGAAAAGATTCTCTTATGGGGTGCCTGCCTTCAGTTCTGGTCATGGTCTCAGAGTCCTGGAATCGAGCCCCGCATCGGGCTCTCTGCTCGGCAGGGAGCCTGCCTCTCTGCGTACTTGTTATCTCTGTCTGTCAAATAAATAAATATAATCTTAAAAAAAGAAAAAAAGGTTCTCTTGTAAACTGGCAAGAAGACTGCTTAAAGTGGCCTGATCTTCCCAGAGAGTGGAATGCCTGGGAGGCAGGTGAAATCTTTTCCTGGACTCTTTGTGCCTTAGTCCTTCCTGGCCTGTCAAACCAGGCAGATAGTGGCCTTAATATCTGGAACCAGGGCCTTGACTGCAGTCTGTCCATGTCCCCAAACATCTTCACATCCCGAAGGCCACCCAGAAAATGGTACCGTGTCTGACACGCCCACAGCCTGGAAGGGGCTTGGAGCCCCAGCAAGACTGCTCGTAATGATCCCACTCCAGCCCCCCACCCCAGTGGCCCCCAGGGCTGGGAGATACTGACATGTCCCCGCAGCCTAGGAGGGAGGGAAAGTTCCAGGCTACCTTGCGCCCCATCTAACCCAGGCCAGCTTCTGTTTTCCCAAGGCCTTCACAAAACAAATGAAGCAAAAACACAGTGGAGGCCTTGGGCTGAGGGTCAGCTCTGGGCAGAGCTTCTGGGCACCTGCTTTGGGACTGCGCATATCGCATGTCCCCCTTTCTTTTACATTCCCAGGTGTGTAAACCATAACAACAATAACAAAATCACCTGAAAACCTGATTCTAAATTAGTACCAAATATTTAATTTCAAGAAATAGAACCTGTATCACATATTCAGTGTCAAGAATCAGAGTGGTGAACTATTTGAGATCAAAATTTAAAAAATGTGTGTCAAGGTAGGAATGCATGTGCACACCTACTTTTCATTATTTTAATGAAATCGCAATACATAACTCCTCAAATACAGAAGACAGACACGTTAGGAAGAAGCACCCTAGAAAAATGCTCTTCAGTGTGTGGAAAACTTTATTTCAGGATTCATGTAAATATCAAAATCTACTTCACATTTAAGACTCTGTTTCAGGGGAAAAA
>PISX010012317.1:0-61191 GCA_004024625.1 Mellivora capensis | reverse complement strand
AAGGAATCCATCAAAATCCTTGAGGAGAACGCAGGCAGCAACCTCTTCGACCTCAGCCGCAGCAACATCTTCCTAGGAACATCGCCAAAGGCAATGGAAGCAAGGGCAAAAATGAACTATTGGGATTTCATCAAGATCAAAAGCTTTTGCACAGCAAAGGAAACAGTCAACAAAACCAAAATACAACTGACAGAATGGGTGAAGATATTTGCAAACGACATGTCAGATAAAGGGCTAGTGTCCAAAATCTGTCCTAGGTATTTTTATGGCTAGAATCTTGCAGATCTGTCTCCATGAGAGTGCTCTGGGTGAAGAATTCCTAATTTTCTTATACATACATTTAAAAACAGAGTCTCTGGTGAATGGTGACACCAAACACAAACTAAATAAAGAGTAAAGTGGCCAAAAGTCAACTATTCAATTTGGTTGGATTTTTAGAGAGCATCTATTCAGGAACAAACCAGTTCCTTTTTTTTATCATTCATGATCCTACCTCTAGTTACAGAATATTAGTGTTCTGATTCCAAATTGGCTTATCTTTGTTGTAACTTAGGTAATTTCAATATTGCATGAATAAAAACATTTTACCTCTAAATTCAGTAAGTTTGGATCACTTCTAAGGGATAACAAAGTCCATTTGTACTTTAGTTGGGAGATTAGATGATAGGGCCTGGAAGAATACTTTCAACTACAAGGGGAATGTCTCAATTCACCCAAGTTTAGGATGGACATTTAACTTAGTTTATAATGAACTTTTACATGTGAAATTTAATCATTAATTTTTTCCAATGGTAAAATGTAGAATTGCTACCCTTCTTTTCTAGGTATTTAAGATAACAGAATTTCATAGTTTAGTACAAGTAGTACTTAAAATTCTGTTTCATTATGAAAATAAAACATTCTCAATAAAGAAATGGTGACCTGAAACCAATATACAATGTTATATGTCAATTATATCTCAATAAAGAAAGGAAATATTGGAAAACACAACTAAATAAGGAGAAAAACTAATTACAAAAAGTTAATTACTGCCAAGTTTCCCTCCAAAAAATTAACGCCTATTTAACTATCACTAGTAGTATCTGAGAGTTCTACCTTCCCCTACAACCTCTGTAGAAATGGATATTTTCCCCTGATGTTCTTTTTCTGCACCTATTGTCAAGTAGTACTTAGGGAAATTAATTGTCTAACAAATTGTTTCTTCAATGGTTAATGTAGTGTGTGTTGCACAGTCTGTGTTCTAGAAATACTTATTAAAGAACAAATGAATAAGTATATTCTATTCTAAGCTAAACATGAAGTAAATATGGAAAAATAATAAAATGCAGAGGAAAAAAAGAAAAACTAAAAAGGAATCAGGAGATTAGTTCCACTCCTAATCAGTTTTATCACCTTCAGCCAATAATTTAACCTGGGCAACCACTTCTCAGGACTGGCTTCATGGGCATACAATCTGTGTAGTCACACAGTTCTCTGCCCTCTGTGGTATCCTGTGGTTTGCTTATGCTGCCATCTTGAAATGCTTAATAACTTTTGAACAAGAAGCCCAACATATTCATTTTTCATGAGCCCCACAAGTGATGTAGCTGGTCCTGCCTCTCTTTCCTCATCTATAAAACAAGATCAAGAAAATGAGGCACATTCAAGTCAGAGTAATCCTGGTTCGATGAGGTTTTCTTGAATACAACACAGAATAAATATACTATTTAGATACATAAATAACCTGGAACAATTTTGAGATCTGTTCTTATTGCTTGATGAAGATCCTTCCCTCTGTGAATCACTCAGCCTTTTCCTCTAACCCATCTTCATGGTCTCCTTAGTCCTCACCCTTCTGATTCTACATTGCACTGGATTATATTTAGTCCTGCAGCACTGCAACCATTAACCAGTAAGTAGGAAGGGATAGGAAAAGAGAAAAGTTACTTCTTCTTCTTTTTTTTTTTTTTCAAATAATCTCTACCCTCAACATGGGGCTAGAATTTGTGACCCCAAGATCAAGAGTCACTTGCTCTACTGACTGAGTCATCTAGGCACCCCAAGAAAGTTACTTCTGATGATCAATTCTTCTGGTCCAAAAGAAAGAGTTATCCAATATTTTTTTCTATAAAAGGGTATTGATCAGGAAAAGAAAGAAAGACTTTGAAAAATCAATTTGAGCTCCGAAGCATTAACTCTTAGATAATCAGAACCTTGAATAGTGTTGTTCTTTTCTCTTTCTTTCTTCCTGTCTTCTTGTCTTCCTTCCTTCCCCCTTCCTTCCTTCATTTGTTTTTAAAAGCCCCTGATCTCCATTTCCAAATTAAGCATAATTTCATAGACAACTATTCTCCTATACAACTATTTCAGAAGGAAACAACTGCTGTTCCAGTTTTATTTTTGAATAATCATTTTGAAAATAAGTGATGGACTACGGAAGAAAAACCACAGCAAGCTGCCCAGAGATGAGAACAGCATGTAAATTACTACTAATTTAAATTACCTTTCTTTCTTCTCTAATCTAGGGAAATGCCATCTTTATTTTAAAACATTTATATCTGAGCAGCTCAAGCTATTTCAAGATGTTATCTGTTTCAGCACACATAACGAAATGTGATGGGTAAATGTTCCACCATTTTACAGAGAGATGGAAAGTGAAAATAACCTGCATCAAAGTTGCACAAAGCTTAGATCTCTGAGTCAGTGCTCTTTGCTGCAGCTCAAAATGTTTAATAAAAATGCACTACCAAGTAATGGACCGGAACAATTTGAAAGTTCTTTTTTTTTATGTTTTCTGAAATGTTTACTCTTTAGACTTCATTACATGTAGACCAACCTATATGCTATAAATCTTCTTGACAACTTTGTCTTGCCCCTAATAAGTAGAAGTTTTCTGCAGACCGTGTTTTTGGGAGAATTTTGATAAAATTCTGGCTTGGTTAGTATTCTGAGCCTCTCCTTGAGAACATAGATACAACACAACATATGTCCATCAGGGCACAGTTAGTAAAGGTACTTATTTTGGTTCAAATTTTCTGTCTATTTTGCTTTATTGTTTGCAATATAACATACTGGTGATATGTAGTCTATAAAGAGAGTAAGTAATATGGGTATTTGGAAGGTTAACTAGCTTTTGACAATTGGAGTTCAAATTAAGATATCAAAGACATTAATAATCCAATTGCCAGAATGAGTTAAAGCAGCTTCTGTAAGAGTCTGCCTTACTCTCAATAAATAATAAGGAAAGCAATGAGAGAATCTGGTTCATCTAAAAGAAAAATTAAGAGTTACTGAGGCATGAGGCAAATTTTATGTATGAAATTTTGACGTGTTTGGAGATGCATATATTCGTTCATTCATTTAAAAATTATTGAACAACCAAGAGGTACTAAGCACTGTTAAATAAGATAGACACGGGGCACCTGGGTGGTTCACTCTGTTAAGCGTCTGCCTTCAGCTTAGGTCGTGATCTCCAGGTCCTGGGATTGGAGACCCATGTCTGGCTGCCAGCTCAGTGGGGAGTCTGCTTCTCCCTCTCCCTCTGACTCTCTCCCTGCTTGTGCTCTCTCTATCTCTTCCTCTCTCTCTGTCTCTCAAATGAATAAATAAAATCATTTAAAAATAAATAAATAAATAAATAAGACATGACATTTTAGATAAGATCAGGTTCATCTGAGAGTAACAGAAGACACACACACACACACACACACACACACACACACACACACCCTTACAAAATAGTATTAGCTTAATCAAGAAAGATTTGATTTCTCCTTCACTTGTAAATTCAGAGCAGTTACATTGGCTCTGCTGCCTACAATCCTTAGGGACCTAGGCTATATCCAGGTGTCTGCTCTGGCATCCCTAGGTGTCCTTTGTCTTCTTCACCCAACAAAGAACTACAGCCATCTCATCCAGATTCCAAGCAGCAAGTTGAGGAAGAGGGAAAAAGCAGGACTAAGTATTTGCAGACCATCTTTTATGGAGATATCCCATAATCTGCCATACATTTCTCTGTTTATATCCCACTCATCAAAACCCAATCCAAGGGCTCACACCTAAGTTAAAAGGGTGCCTGAGAACTACATCTTTATTTCAAGCATTTGAACATCCAGCAAAAAATCAGTGGCAGGCATGAGGGGGTGGGGGTGGGCAGTGGTGGTGGTGGTTGGAATCTAATAGAGAAGAAGAAATGTTGGGGTAAATAATGAATTTCTGCTACACATGGCCCTGGAACTTTTGTACCTAAGACCTTACCAGAGCTGGGGGAGGGAGGAAGAAAGGCAGAATCAGCTTATGGTGTAACTCACCAGTTTCAAGACATCCCTGTAGAGATAATGTAAATTGACAACAGTGACTCAGGTACCACTTTTTCCTGGAAGGCCTCCTTGTCCACCTCTCCTCGTGGTTGCAGGGTAGATGCCCTTTTCACAAGCTTCTATCTTTCATCTTGTGCAGTATCTATTATACCATTTATTACTGTTATAATATTTGTGTGTTTTTCTTTTCCCTACTCCTTTATACGCCAACTTGATTGTAACACCTTGAAGGTCAAAATCTGAATTTATATTTCTTTGTGTCCTCACTATCCCTAGCCTAGTATATGATATATACTAGATTCATGAAGAGTCTAGTACTTGAACTGGATGAATAAATAAACTGCATACAAAGAATTCCCAATGAAATGTAATAAAGATTAGTTACCATAGAGTGCATAATAGTATAAAAAGAAAAATTCCGGGGCGCCTGGGTGGCTCAATGGGTTAAGCCTCTGCCTTTGGCTCAGGTCACAATCTCAGGGCCCTGGGATCGAGTCCCACATCGGGCTCTCTGCTCAGGGAGGAGCCTGCTTCCTCCTCTCTCTCTGCCTGCCTCTCTGCCTACTTGTGATCTCTGTCTGTCAAATAAATAAATAAAATCTTTAAAAATATAAAATATAAAATCTTTAAAATAAATAAATATAAACAGATCAATATGTAACTACAAATAGTGACAAAGGCTAAAAAGACGAGGTGCTGTGATAGAGAACACCAGAGAAAGAGGGACCTACTTTAGATGGGGGGTAAGGAGGCCGACAAAGAGAATTAATTGCATTTTGCCAATGATGAATGTTATGACAATTATAAAAATCTGAAAATTACCCTTTTATCAAAGTTGCAAAAAAAAAACCCTTAAAAATAGTCTAGTAAAAATCATAAAAAGCTAATTCTATCTTCTCTATAGAAATGGTAAAGTTGGGCTCAGAATGATGCAGTGAGTAGCACACATGTTTCTAACTGGTGGTGTTCTCTGGGTTCAGATAGTCACATGGTTGTAGCAGGGTAGGTTGCCAGTGGACTATTAGGCTTTCCTTATAATATGTTCTAGCTCAGTCTCTCTTCTTCCTTCGGTTACCCAGAAACAACCATGTGAAAAGAGAGAAATTTAAGCAGCTATGATTTACTTTTTAGCCCTTTTCATTGTAAACCGATTAATTTCCTATTATAATTATTCATAATTTTTTAAATTTTCATAGGTCAAACATGCATGTTTTTTGGATCAGAAATCCCACTGATGAAACACCTCTGTATTTATAACCGCTAGATTTTAAGAAAAATGTATCCAAAACAGAAAAGCTTTGGTAAAAAGCTTCCAGTATTTCCTCTACCACTGTACACGTTCTTTGAAGGTCCGTTCAATTACTAAGCATTTGCTGAATACTAACTATATACAAGGCAGTGCCTATG
The DNA here is from genome assembly GCA_004024625.1 of Mellivora capensis. Taxonomy (NCBI): domain Eukaryota; kingdom Metazoa; phylum Chordata; class Mammalia; order Carnivora; family Mustelidae; genus Mellivora; species Mellivora capensis. Next base: position 55,486 of record PISX010012317.1, on the reverse strand, counting down.
ATAGTACAAAAATTTGCATTCATATTGCATTTTCCTTGATTTGAGCTATATGATACATTATAATTAATTATAGATAATCCAATTCAGATTACTGTTTATCTAACTCTATATTTAACTGAAATAAACAATTGGAAACCGAGGAATTTGAAACTGAGGAAAAGTGGTTGAAAAAATAGACATATACACATGTGTGTGTACATGATTTTCTATAAAAAGATATGAATGATCAGGTGGGAAAAAAGTTTTTGCTTTAAGGAAATAGTGACTTAATACTTTAAGAAAAATTGTCTGTTCAGGGAGTACCGGTACACTGTGTAAAATACCAATAGTGAGGGAGGAAAGGATTCCCCTTCATCCTTTCATTTATTTTTTGAACTTAGGGCTTGAGATCTGATAACCTTTATCACTTAGAGCCCTACACATAATTGTGATTATGGTATAAGCCTATGTGTTTCTTTTCCAGTTCACCTAGCTATGATATTTGATTTCATAAGTACTGCATATTATTTTATCAATACTTTTCTAGGAAGAATTTTCACCCCAAAGATGGCTTCATAGATCCCTTTACCAAATTAAATATAATGTTGAATCCTTCCTGCCCTTCAATATCTTACTCAGTATAACTACAAATCTGAGTATTCTTTAAGGCAGGTAGACAGCTCTGTGGAAAGCAGCTATTTTCATATACTGCTATGCTGCTCCTGGACCCATGCCATGTTTTTCCTCTTCTATAAGGGATGGTCTATAAAAAGCTGAAGAGAATGTTAAATCTGAGAAAGGCTGGAAACATGACTCACTGGCAAGTTGCTGCAATACAAACAGAAATAAATATCAAATATGGAGTGAAATATAGGGCACTATGTAAATGTCAGTACTATTATTCATTCGTGTAAATAACATTTATTGAAAGCAAGGTGATGAAGATAAATAAATAAAATGTTTTTCTTTACGGCACTTTGGGAGGAGAAGGAGATGCAGATTATAAAAACAATTCTGTGGAGGAAATATGGGAGCGGTATGTGGAAGGAGTATCTAGACTGCCCCAAAGGAATAAGGGATGGTTTCTTTTTTTTTTTTTTTTTTTAATTTATTTGTCAGAGAGAGAGGGAGAGAGAGAGCGAGCACAGGCAGACAGAGTGGCCGGCAGAGGCAGAGGGAGAAGCAAGCTCCCTGCCGAGCAAGGAGCCCGATGTGGGACTCCATCCCAGGACGCTGGGATCACGACCTGAGCCGAAGGCAGCCGCTTAACCAACTGAGCCACCCAGGCGTCCCAAGGGATGGTTTCTTAATGAAAATAACTTTTGAGCTAAGAATTTAAACACAAGTAGTAGTTAGTTAGGTAAACAGAGAAGAGGGCATTCTAGGGAGAGAGAGTAGCATGTACAGGGACCTGAAAGAGGCTGATTTGTTCAGAGAACGGTAGGCCATTCCATATGGCTAACATGCAGGTGGGGAGGGCTCAGATCAAGAAGGGCCTCCAATGCGAGGCAACAGGCTTTGCATTTTATCATCCAAGTTTTTTGAACCATGAGAGGATTTCATGCAAGAAAGGAATATAATCAGATTTGCATTTTTAAAAAGATCATTCTGGTGCGGTGGTGAATGCTTATATCTGGATACGGGAAATGAAGAAGAGAGATAACTTTGTGATATATATAATGCACAATTAATAGAATTTACAACCAACTGGTTGTGGGAGGATGATTCAGAAGTTTCTGATGTGGCCATTTGTTTGGAGGCTGCTACCATTCACTTGGAGGGGACCACATTGGGATGGTGCATATTTGGAGGAAATGTGATTTGTTTTGGAATCTTGAGTTTGACATACTTGAGGAAGATCCAGAAAGAATACTCCAGAAGGAACATGTCTACAAAGAAATTTGGTATATGGTCTAGAACTCAGGAGAGAGATCTAGGCTGGAAACTTAGTTTTAGGAATTATTATCATACTGGGCATTGTTCTCAGAAATTACCATATATATGAATCACCAAAGTGCTTGTTAAATGTAGATTCCTCAGAGGTTTTGGTTAAATGGGTCTGGAGAGAGGCTCAGGAATCAATAATTAAATGTAAGCTTCTCTGGTGAACCGGATGGCCTACGGCAAGAACAGGAGAACCTCAAGGAAGTGCATCATGAAAGTCAAAAGCAGAAAGTCTCAAAGGAGTAGAAGTGGTGACATGTGAACACAGCAGGGAAGTCAAGAAAGCTCGGAGCTGAAAGCATCCACCAGACTTGGCAGTCTGCAAGGGGACGCTGGTGACCCAGAACAGCTGGTGAAGTGAGGAGATGAGAGCAGACACCACCTGCAATAGGTAGGAGAGTGACTGCGGTAAGGAAGAGGACAAAAGGAAGGAGGCTTGGTGAGAACGGGAATACTTAGTGGACAGAATTTCAACTTTAATATCCGACAGAACTGGTACAAACCCTAAGTCTGCCATTTAATGGCTGTGTTACATAGTATCTTCATGGAACCCATTTTTTGTTTATAATGTGTAAATCATGTTGATGTTACAGAGCCCTTTGTAGAAGTTAAATATGATATTACACATGAAAGAACTTTGTAAACTGTTCTTCCAAACTTCTCTATTAACAAACTGAGTGGCAGAAAATCCCAAGGTGTTCTATATAGCAGGTGTCCTGCTCATGTTTGTGCACTATGACAAAACATCCCCACCTTCAGCTGTGGCAGTGCTCACCCCCATCAAAGCAGAACACTTTATTTTTTTAAATTTTCATTTTTTATTTAAATTCGAATAATTAACATAAAATGCATTGTTAGTTTCAGAGGTAGAGTTCAGTGATTCATCGGTCTTTTATATAATACCCAGTAAAGCAGAAGACTTTAGAGGGAGAAAGGATCTTAAGTAATGTCTTTTTTTTTTTTTTTTAAAGATTTTATTTATTTATTTGACAGAGTGAGAGAGATAGAGATCACAAATAGGCAGAGAGGCAATCAGAGAGGGGGGGGGGGCGGGAAGCAGGCTCCCCACTGAGCACAGAGCCTGATGCAGGGCTCCATGCAGGGCTTGATGCAGGGCTCCATCCCAGGACCCTGAGATCATGACCTGAGCTGAAGGCAGAGGCTTAACCCACTGAGCCACTCAGGCGCCCCTTAACTAATGTCTTAAATAGACTAATACTCTTACTTTACAGATGAGGATTCAGAGGACTGAGAGGAGTGGAGTTTAAATGATGTGTTCAAAGTCACACAGCTAAGTAATGGCAAAGCCAAGCATATAATTCAGCCAGACTGCTGACTCACTCTGTGCTGCCCCCTGCCCCTGCATTATAATCTACTTCCTTTCTTAAGTATCTGCCATTTGAATTTTGGTCTTTCTCTTTTACAGCAAAGAGAGAAGGAGATGATTGAAACTTTGCTGACTAGGGTAGAGGAAGAGGTGTTTAATCTGAACAAGTCCAGGGGTTCAGATGTAAGCTCCTTGAAGACATTTTTGAACTCCCTTTCAAACTTCTTTCCAAGCCTCCAGGCAGATGCCGACTGAGTCTAGAACCATAGAGATCGAAGGGATCGGCCAGCAGCAGCAGGGTAAGGAGTGCTGCTACATATTCCCCCCAGTTATCCCTGTTCATAACTGAAGAGCTCTCCAAAACATCAACATTAAAAGACTACTTTGAGATAGGTCTTGAGTGTTTCACAGGACACCCTTCAGAAAACAACTGGTACAGAAGGTTTATTTCTATGACAAGGATAGAGATGCTGCTTCTACAATGTACTTAAATATTTACTTCTCCATCTCCTTTTCTAAGCTGTCCAAAGCAGGCCAAGTTTTTGAATCGCTCTGGCTGAGCAACAAGGCAGGCACACCGTATATAGTAGGGAGCCTCTATACGGTTGTTGAATGAATGAGCAAAATAATTATATCCATAACTCTCTTATCAATTTAGGCCTTAACAGGAAAAAAAAAACCCAAAACCAAAAAATCCTGGGGTGCTTGGGTGGCTAAGTCGGTTAAGTGTCCCACTCTTGATTTTGGCTCAGGTTATGATCTCAGGGTTGTGGGATTGAGCCCCAAGCCTGGCTCTGAGCTGGCCATGGAGGCTACTTAGGATTTTTCACTCCCTCTCCTTTTGCCCCTCCCCCAACATGCTCTCTTTTTCTCTCTCAAAAAAAAAAATCCCTAATAAATCAAGTTCCAAATATTATTTTTCTTACCTGTCTTAGACCCTTAATTGCCATCCCTTTCTGTCTAGATTTCCACTAAGCTAATTGGATCCTCTGTTTTGCCCTTCCTTATAACTTTTCATGATCTACAACAGTCTATAGATGCCTTTTAAAGGAACTGTTTACAATATTTTTAATTTCGTGAACTAAAATGTAACAAAATATATAAGGTTATGCAAATATATTTGAAGAGACAACCTAATCAAATCACAAAACTTTGTTGGTAGATTTTAATAAATACTAATATGTATGAATAGATGTTTCCTGATAATAAAAATTTTTCTCTCTCAAGAGTCTCTCTGCTTTCCAGAATTCATGCTTTTTTCATTCCCTTTTATTAAAAAGGGGGAAAATTGATTTGCTATTTTCCTAGATGTCACCTTGTTCTTCCTTTCACATATTTTAAGAAACTTTTATTTGAGTTGTCCTTATCACCATGTGTATTTCTCTGTTTGAATTGGAAACTCTTTAGGACAACGATTGTCCTCTAAATATCAATGGAGTGATGTTTATTTTTAGTGCTCAATACTTTGGAGCCTCTTTTTTTTTTTTTTTTTTTTTTTCAGAGAAGCTGCAATAGTCATAGGATAATACTCCTCAGAAAGGTAGATCATGACATGAGAAATTAAGTAGTCTCAGTATAGAAATATAGAAAAAATGCAATAAAAAGCAGAGGTTAGATATGAGGTTATGTCTGAGTCAGTTACTGAAGAGGTACGGGGAGATAAAAAGGGGATATGTTATTGGGAAATAACTCGATTGGGAGGTGGAGGCACTGGGAAGAAAATGAAATTCAGTAACCATTTGAGTACTGAGTCAAGGTTGGGATGGGGAAGACATGACTCCCAGACTCCTGCAGTGAAGGAGACACACGAGTACATACAATTAAAAGGCAAACAGACCAGGATAAGGCAATAAAGTTTCAGACAAAGGGCATTCTAGGACAATTTTTAGAAAAATGCTATTTTATTCATTAAGGATGAACATTATCCAGAGAACTCAACATTCTAATGTATAAAGCTGGTTTTGTTGACTCCCTGAGGCATGAGGGCTATTATTTCTCCAAATCAGAAGCATGCCTCATTTTGTACGTATACCTTTTAGTTTTTTATTTACTGCTTTTCTAAACTTGGGGACATACAGAATTGTACTTAAGATTTGAGGTTACAATTTAAACACTGTGAACATGATTTCTTAAGATACACATGGGAATATTTATTTATTTGGGGGGCAGGCAGAGGGAGAGGGAATCTCAAGCAGATTCCCCACTGTACACAGAGCCTGACGTGGGACTCCATTCCATCACCTGGAGATCATGACCTGAGCCAATATCAAGAGTCTGACACTAAACCCACAGAGGCACCCTAAGATACACATTTTTAAAATTTTTTTTTATGTTCATTTTTTAAAAGATTTTATTTAAGAGAGAGAGAGAGAGAATGAGCAGCGGGGAGGGGCTGAGGGAGAGAGAGGGAGAAGCAGACTCCCTGCTGAGCAGGAAGCCCCATGCAGGAATTGATCCCAGGACCCGGAAATCATGACCTGAGCCAAAGGCTGACACTTAACTGACTGAGCCACCCAGGTACCCATAAGACACACATTTTTATTAAGTGAATATCACTTTTTGAAATATGCCTTGCACTAACGAATCTTGTAAAATCAAAGATTCACAGTTAAAAGGAATCCCCATACAATGCATGGCCAACCTAAGGAATTCTTAACAGCATGCAGTCAAAAACTCAAATACTATAGCTGGACTAACAGTAGATTTCTAAAGTTACTATGGTATTAGAAAGATTCACTTTAGATTTTTAAATTTCTAATGATAGCACAATATAAAGCGAATAGATCTTGATTTTCCTGCTATGTAATAACCAGTGACCAACTGATGGTAATGTGGAACATTTTCTGCTTGTTATTCATTGACTTTAAAAAAAAAAAAGGCACTTTTCCCAGAGACTGGGCAGGAGATAAGATGTCAAGAAGTAATAAGTAGCAAAATGAAAGAGGAGAATGCAATGGAACCAAAAAGAGAAAACATTAAAGTGATGTGCTTTTTTTTTTTCCCTGTGTATGCAGATGGACAGGAAAATTATAGCAGTAATTGCAGAATTCTTTTCACCAAAGACAGGCTGGCCTTGGGGAATTAGACTATGAGAGAAAATGTCCAATGAAACTGCATTCTCATCCAGGCCCCACCTGACTTGCTGGATATGGGTTTGGCCAAGGTCATTTACCCTTTCTGTGCCTTAGTTACCTTAAATGTTAAAAGAGATGGTTTGCTTCTTCCAGCTACTGGAAAGATGAATGAGATTAAAGCTTCAGGAGGCACCCAAGACTGGTCAGAAAAGGTGTTACAGGAATTTCAAGTAGTACTATTATTATTGAACTGTGTATCCTGTTGTAATGAGTCATCTTGCTGCAAAGATGCATAAGCAATTTCAAGTGTGGCAGAGGACCAGAGACAAACAGAAGAGGCAAGTACTGGGAGGTGGTGTTCGGGGAGATCTCAGTTGCATTGCATTCTGCCCTTTGCTTGTTTAAAGAATAAAAAGGGGTTGGAGTACAGGGGAAACAAGACTTTTAAATTAAGTACTGCAATGTGGCTATACAAAGACTTTTTAAATACTAGAGCTAGTTTGAATTTAGGCTTTGTCACTACTGTGACCTTGGGCAAGTTATTGTTTCTTTAAACTTCCATTTTTTGCATCTGTAAAATGGGGATTAATTATAGAATCCATAGGGTTGTTGTGGGGATTTTAAAATGTGCACCGTCGCAAAGACTCTATAAAGGTGGGCTATCATTGTAATTTATAGGAGATAGGGGACAATAGAAATTCAGATTGATAATAAGCGAAACTTTAAAGAAAAAACAATAGAAAAAGTCAAGGTTTTATTTTATAAAACATCATATGATGTAAGGGGCCTAAGAAGAGGCAAACTTGTTTTGTCAAGTCTGAGTCTACTATTTCATGGGCCCATGGTAACTAGTCAAACCTTTGATATCTGGCACACAAAACACAAACAGGAAAAGCCTTCCGTGTGCTTTCATAAAACAGTTTTCTATTTTAAAGCGATATATATATATATATATATATATATATATATTTTTTTTTTTTTTTTTTTTTTTTTTTTTTTTTTTTTTAAACCTCTAATACCCAATAGCTCTAAAAAAACAAAGCCCAGCGGCTGGGTTGCTGTTGTTCTAAAGAGAGAGCAATCTGGGGCGCAGGGATTACGCTCCCGGTGACTCCCGCTCCAGGCTGGGAAGCCTTCGGGCAAAGCCCTGGGGGCAGGACGCGGTTGGGGTTTTTTTTGTTTTTGTTTTTTTTTTCCTCAATCGATCCCGGAACCTTCGTTGGGCGGGGTGGGGGCAGCGCGGGAGGGGCGCGAGGGAGGGGTCTGGCTCGCCCATCCCCCGAGCGCGCGGCGGGGCGGCCGGCGAGCGGCCGCGGAGGATGCGGAGGGGCGGCGACGCGGGCCCGACCCAGCCGGGGCGGCGGGGCTGGCGGGGCTGGCGGGGCGGGCACCGCCCGAGGGGGTAGGGCGCGCGCGGGGGCGCGCCGGGCCGGGGAGGCGCGCTCCGGCCGCGCTCGCTCCGCGCTCCCCGCTCTCCCTCTGCTCGTCGCTCGCTCGCTCCCTCCTCCCTCGGCAGCCGCGGCGGCAGGCAGGAGAAGGAGGCGGCGGCGGCTGGGGATCAGACATGGCGGCGGATCTGAACCTGGAGTGGATCTGCTCCCTACCTCGCTCCTGGACTTACGGGATCACCAGGGGCGGCCGAGTCTTCTTCATCAAGTAAAGAGGGGCGCGGCGCGGGGGGCCCGGGCGGTGCGGGAGGCCGGCGGAGGCGAGGAGGGCGCCGGGTGCGCGCTGCTCCAGCCCCTCCGGCTCCCCCGGCGCCCCCTCTCACGCCCGGTGTCTGCCCCTTTTCTTATCCCTGCAGCGAGGAGGCGAAGAGCACCACCTGGCTGCACCCCGTCACCGGCGAGGCCGTGGTTACCGGGCACCGGCGGCAGAGCGCAGGTAACGCTGAGCGCGGCCGGGCCCGAGCGGAGTTGGGCGCCGCCGGGAGGAGGCGGCAGCCCGCCGCCCCGCGACCTGCCCCCGGCCGCCGTCCCCGGGAGGTGGCGCGGCGGGGCGGAGGCCGGCGGGGGCGGCCGCAGGTACAGGGGCCGCGGGGGCCCCACTGCCGGACTTTTCTGGAGTCCGAACGCTGCTCTCTCCTTCGCCTTTCATCGCCACTTAAAGACGGAGCCCTCCTCCCGGGCCCTCTCCCCCTTCCCTACCTGGACCCCCGACGCCCCCAGGGAGGCCGACCCCCCTCTCCCAGGAATTCGAGATTCCGAGTGCTTCCTCCCTCCCGCGGCCGCTCCTCAGCCCTTCCGCCAGCACCCCCGCGCCTGATCTCATCCCCTCTCAACCTTTAGGAAGTCCTTGCCCACTCCCCTCCGTGCTGCCCGGGACCCTGGCCCTCGTCCGCCGGGATCAGGGTGTCCACATCGCCTCCCTGTTCCCCGGACAGCTGCTTGCAGTCGTGCGGCTTCCTCCTCCCCTTAGGTGGGACTTGTGGGGAGGTGACTGAGGAGGAGGAGAGGAGTTCGGGGGTGCTGCGAGTCTCTGTGTGACAGTAGCGCTCTCCCTCCTGCCGCCGGAGCCGCCGCCGGAGCCCGAGACGTATTTGCAGCTGCAGCTGCGGGCCGGCGGGATTCTCGGTCCCTGGCAGCAGCCCGGAGGTTGCACAGACCGCCCGGAGGCGGTGGGGGTGCGAGGGGGTGCCTCGCAGTTGGGCCCTCCTCGGAGAGGGTCGGCGGGGAGGCACATCTCCCCGGAGCCTGGGCCAGCTTGTGGCCATGCCGAGCAGGAGCCGAGCTGCAGAAAGGTGGACTGGAGCCTCCCGGCTGGACTGGCTTTCTTTGGGTGCTCTTTGTTTACATTCGTGAAACTTGTTTGTCTTTGAAATGTAACATGTGTTCTCTCACTGGCCGGCCTCTGGGTCTCGTCCTGGGAGAGGCTCGAGAACTGTGGGGGTCCGAGGGGAGGCTGGCTTCAGCAGTCCTTCAGAGCTGCCCTCTGGGATACTTTCTCTCCAACTCTGAGATTCTGGGACTCTCTTAGAGGGGCCAGGATATGGAACAAGCCTGCCTTCTCTATTAAATTCTGGAGTTCAGTGAAGTGACTAATTTCCAAATTTGCAAAAAGGTGGAGGAGGAAAGGGAAAGCAAGCATGGTGAGGTTACATTTTTAAGACATTTCTGACTAATACACTGTCATATTTCTTAACTCCCCGCTGCAGTCTCTGACTTCAGTATGCACCTTTCAGTGTTTTGCATATACGTTTCAACTCTCATGGCCTTTTTGCCTTATGGATAATAAACTTATTTCGCAAAGGACAATATGGTATTTAAATTATTTAGCCTAATCATCTTGTGGAATTATTTCATGCTTATTTTGGTTATGTGTAATATGAATTTGTATCCTGTTTACCCCCACAGATTTGAGAACATTCACACTACAGAGAAATTTTATTCTTTTTTTGATTTCACATTAATTTTTAAGACATGATTATCTTTTTTTTTTTTTTTCCTGGTTTGGTTTGCGACTTTGTGGTTTTATACACACATCACTGGTTTTCATTTCAAATATGTTTAAATCGAAGCCATTTGTCATTTGCAATGTATAGCACATACAATGACCATCATTCACCTGTAACTTCACACATTTAAGCCAAATCTGTAGAAACATACCTGTATAGAGTATGTGATGTCAGAACTCTTTTCCCTTAATTAAATACTTAGGAAGTTCTTTCTCATCAGTGACACTTCCTGGATGGATTCATTTATGTAGCTGAAAGGTATGGTCTTAAATAAACACAGTCATACCTAAGAAGAAGCAGGTGTTGCCTTTAATGCAGGGTTTGGTGGTTTTTTGTTTTTTGGTTTTTTTTTTGGCCAGCCATCATGAGTATTTTACCTACGATTAGAAGGCTTCCCTTGCTTTTTTGGGATGCCAGAGAGTAGTAGTACCTTTTCACTGATCATTAAAGTATATAATCATGTAAGATAATCTCTAATATTGTTCATTCTTTTCTGGTGACTTTTAATTTGAATCTCCATTTTTCCAAAAATGATATTTTGTTCACTATGAGTTTTGTTACCAGTTCAACATTTTTTTTTTTAGAAATTTACTTAATAAGTGGAAATAGCTGATGATGAAACTGAATAAGTAAAATGGATTGAAACTTATTTTGCTATCCCATTGAGGTAATACTAACTGTAAAATGTATGTTTTTTAGATTTGCCTACTGGCTGGGAAGAAGCATATACTTTTGAAGGTGCAAGATACTATATAAAGTGAGTTTTTTAATTATGATTTTTTCTTTGCTAATTTGAATGTTGTAATTAATCTTAAGTTGAATAGTTGTATCTCTAGATATGCTCATAATTTTTTAAGGTCTGTCAAATAATACTGACTTTATATAGTGTTGTAATTTTGAGAGGAGAGATGACACTCATAGTTTTCTTACGTTATTTGCCTGGACATACATGCATTTGGAAATTAGATCATTGATGGTCACAGTTACATGTTTGGTCCTAGGTGATAGGGTATTATATTTTGTCTTCAGCATGTTACCATATGTTTTTTTCTTTCAAAGTTAATTCTATTCGTGTATATTTTAACCACAGCTGTTAAGAAGCAAAAGTGATGTGAAGCTAGGTTACAGTTGGATGAACAATGACAGAGCTGAAAGTAAAAACCAACAAATAAATACTAATTATTTCACAAACATCTGTTGGAACATTGTAATTTGCCTTAGTTTATTTAAATATGTCTAAGTCTTTAAAATACAGATGTTTTATGGTTGGTTGTGATTGAATAAAAGGCTTTCACTAGGGCTTACAAAGGAGAGATGACCAGTCAGTCCTGACTTTTAATTCTGAAGAACATTGAATTAATTTTTGTTCCGGGTTCACTTGGTGGTACTTGGAGACAAATACAATGCTTGAGGTCAACAGTATGCAGGAAAATTTTTTACCTCCCAAGGGGAAAATAAAAGTGGTTTTATCTTCATTTTAACTTAGAAACTATTAAGAGCTTGTTTAAAAAAATTTTTTTTAATTTTAAAAATAAAAATTTCTTATTTAATTTTAATGCTTAAATAAAAGATTTGGTTGAGATGTGCATAGTTTATTAATAATAACAGGTACCTAGCTAAAGCCACCTTTATTTCATTGGGCCCAATAAAGTATTTTACTAAGTGATATTTTTAAGATCACACCATAATTCCATTAAATTATAATTACTTGTATGGTTTTAAAATTTTTCAGAATGATATTTATGTAAAATGTCGAGGGCAATTTATAGGTATTAGGAATGATTGCATTTGGATATAGAAAGAAGGCAGAAGTAAGATCCAGACATAGAGGATTTCATGATGTGGTTCTTCTCTGGATAATTTTCAGTTACATCTTTAATTGGAGATTGCGCTGTACATTATTATATGGCCTAAAAAATAAAGGCATAAGTAAAGTGCAGCGTCATCAGGTGTTTTCCTAGTGGCTATTTTCATTCTGTATTAAAGTGAATTTGTATTGCCAGGAAAAAGCATTTTTTTGGAGGTAGTCTTGATATTTCTGAAGAAAGCTTTTTTTGATAGAGTTCATTTATTTCTATCCGGTAGTTTTACTGTACATTAAGCCTAGTTAATCTTATAAGAATAGGAGTAACACTATAATTCTCAGCAATATTTTAATTCCTGTGAATGTGTACATTCTTAGATGAATGTTTATTCAACAGTACAAAATGTTATTCTGTGTGGACTGAAAATTTTTTATATCAGAACTGAGTCTTTTGAAAGCCTGAATTTTGTTCTACTAGCCATTTTGATTAGATTTTTCTTTTATGTTGACTTAAACAAATTAGAATCTTCTTTGAGTATCATGCCCAAGTAAGTTTCTCAGGAAAATGAGGACAATATTACAAAAGCTATAATAATTTTACTTTAATTCTGATGACGGCTTTAAATTGCTGGGTTTTAATCGTGATATTAATAGTCAGCCAATAATTTTGTCTGAAAGTAGTAATAATTTATATTATGAAAGTAAAATTTGTTGTAAAATTGAGTATGATAGAGAAATACATCACTCTAAACTTCTTGCAGTAAAACGATTATTGACAAATACATGATTTGCTGAATGGGAGGTGCTACTTTTTTTTCTTTTTTGGATGTATTAGACTAATTTCTTTTAAGATTAGTTAAATCACTAATGTGGGCCGTAATTTCCTAGAAATTTTTTGCTTACTTGTATATGAGCAATTAGGGATGCTTTTTCATTCTCATATGATAGGGGCACTACTTTTGTCTTAAACTTTGCAGTTTACCAAGAGCTTTTGCATATATTGCCATATCTGAATCTCATTTTAAACGTGAAAGTAGTCAGAAGAATTACTATTTCCATTGTCATACCACATAATAAAACAATGGAAACATGCCTTTGGAACTTATAGGCTACAAAGACAGCAAGATGAGAAACAGCAGGAACATGAACTGTATTTACAGTGTTCAGAGAAGAAAGGATAGGAGTCTGAAGTAGGCAAGTGATTAATGTTGGTGGATGTATTTCTCATTGTTGGTTCTTTCTTAGATGAAGAAAGGAGGTTATTGATCAAATTATAAGAAAGGATGTGATATAGTGACAGGGTAGGTTTTGTTCTCATGGGAGGAGAGAAGATAGATCAATAAAAGACATGTTGACCTGGGTGTTCCTGGGAGGTTCCCTTAGCAAGAAGAAGGACCTAAAGAACTTGAGTTTCTACTTTTGTCCCCAAAGGTACATATAACTCTAAGATTATTTCTCTTCTGAACAAATGGTGGTGGTGGTTCAAAATGGCACACTGCCAAAAACAATTTATTTTTGTATAATACTTTGCTATTGATCATTGTATCTCTGGAGGTGGTAAGGTGAAAGAGGATTGAAGTGGGGGTAAGTCGTAGCAGCTGGCTGTGTCTTGACCTTCTTAAAGACCTTGGAGCTCAGTCTTCATGCCTTTAAATTAGGCTGGCTGGAAATGGTAACTTCTGAATTCCATCTCATTTTTAAATTTCTCTGGATTTTATAATATTTTGGGAATTTGTAGTAGTCTACAAAATGATGAACTCAAGGGCCAAGAAGACATGATATGGGAAATATGGAAAGCTGCTTAGCTTTCTTATGGTGCCAACTATTTTAAACTTTGTATAGATAACCACAGATGAATATGAAGTGTGTAGTACCAGAGCTGTGTGTGCTTTCTTTCTGTTGCTGCATTTTGTGTTTTGTAACATGACTTCTCTGGAGAGCTGCGTGGGAACGGTTAATAGTGCTCTTGTCAACACAGGACCTGATCAGAGTTAGAGTTGTATAGATTTGAATAGGATAATCAGTTTATAGAATTTTTGAAATTGGTTCCTTAGTAAAAGTTTACAGTTAGGTAAAGGAATATATAATACAGAGAATATATTTTACTTTAAATGCATTTGTCCAAAACATGTTAATATTTGAAAATTACTTATCATAAAGATAAATAATTTTTTCTGACAGGAGTATTTTTTCTGTATACCTTCGTTTTAAAGATTTTATTTATTTATTTGACAGAGAAAGAGAGAGAGAACAAGCACAAGCAGGGGGAGTGGCAGGTAGGGGAGAAGCAGCCTCCCTGCTGAGCAAGGAGCCTGATGTGGGGCTCCATCCCAGGACTCCGGGATCATGACCTGAGCCGAAGGCAGCTGCTTAACTGACTGAGCCACCCAGGCACCCTTTTTTTCTGCTTAAGCTAGCCAGCTTAGAAATTATAGTGTCTATATAAAAACACATATATACAGTGTTTGAATTTAATTATTGGGTTTCCATATTGTTTTTTAATAATTCGTATTATTTATCTTTAGGAAGAATGCAGAAAATTATCACTGGGGTTTATAATTTATGAAGTGTAGCTTTAAATATCCAAATAACTTAGCTTATGAAGTACAGAAATTAGTCTTAATATATTTGAAAGTTACAAAGCTTTCTGCTTACTCCTTGAAAATACTGTTTAATGACTCTGTAATGACAGGTCATGGTAGCTTAAAATGGATGTGTCATTGACTATCCCTTTGTGCTTCAAAGCTTTAAGATGGTTAACTTAAAGTACTAAGCAAATCTTAAAACAATGCTCTCTGAGCAATGAGAAACTTTGTTCTGATTATTTAAAGGTCATTGTCTTATGCGGCAGAATTGAGAATCAAAAAGTCTTCATAGGGTAATAAAAGTAGTGTGTAGATTTTGTGAGGTTATATTTTCATATTGCTTTTTTCTTGACTTAAAATTTTAAGTTCTGAAAATTGAACTTTTTCTAAGATATGCAAATAGTGCAGTGTTTGATTTTTGACTAATGAAGTTTCTTTTCAGTATCTGCAATAGCCCGATTTCAAACCAACCTGTAGCGAGGGGAATTCTGGCTTGACATAGCCATTTAAGGTAGCAAGTGAGGAAAAAAATGTTGTTTCTTCGTAGATTATCACATTTTGAACTATGAGCAGAGATAGGGAATGTAACATAACTGCCACCAAGAATCTTAGAATGTATTACTATATATTTGATATTTAAAATTGGTGGGTACATTAATACCATAATATAATTGGGGATAGCCGTATAATGCTTAGAACAATACATGGATGTTATATTTTTTATATTCATAACAGTTTTAGACTATAATATATGATTCTTACATGTGTGAAGCAGTTTATGCTAATTCATTAGGTACAACGCAGCTATGAACTATGGTTTCAACCTTCAAGGAGTCTGTAATATAGGAAAAAACAGCACTGTGTTAAAAGAGGGAGGTGTATTGTGGAGAGGATGTGGAGAAGGGGGAACCTTCTTACACTGTTGATGGGAATGCAAGTTGGTGCAGCCACTCTGGAGAACCGTGTGGAGATTCCTTAAGAAATTAAAAATAGAGTTTCCCTATGACCCTGCAATTGTACTACTGGGTATTTACCCCAAAGATATAGATGTAGTGAAAAGAAGGGCCATCTGTACCCCAATGTTTATAGCAGCAATGGCCATGGTCGCCAAACTGTGGAAAGAACCAAGATGCCCTTCCACGGACGAATGGATAAGGAAGATGTGGTCCATATATACTGTGGAGTATTATGCCTCCATCAGAAAGGATGAATACCCAGCTTTTGTAGCAACATGGACGGGACTGGAAGAGATTATGCTGAGTGAAATAAGTCAAGCAGAGAGAGTCAATTATCATATGGTTTCACTTATTTGTGGAGCATAACAAATAACACGGAGGACATGGGGAGATGGAGAGGAGAAGGGAGTTGAGGGAAATTGGAAGGGGAGATGAACCATGAGAGACTATGGATGCTGAAAAACAACCTGAGGAGTTTTGAAGGGGCGTGGGTCGGGGTGGGGGTGGGAGGTTGGGTGAGCCAAGTGGTGGGTATTATGGAGGGCACGAATTGTATGGAACACTGGGTGTGGTGCATAAACAATGAATTCTGTCAGGCTGAAAATAAATAAATAAATAAATAAAATTAAAGAAAAAAAAGAGGGAGGTGGTGGGCTGCCTGGGTGGCTCAGTTGGTTAAGGAGCTGCCTTAGGCTCAGGTCATGATCCTGGAGTCCCAGGATCAAGTCCCAGCGGGGAGTCTGCGTCTTCCTTTGCCCCTCCTTCCTCTCATGCTCTCTGTCTCTATCATTCTTTCACTTTCTCAGATAAACAAATAAAATCTTAAAAAAAAAAAAAAAAAAAGAGGGAGATGGTGGGGGAAACATGAACTTAGTCCTAGGTCCTAGGTCTTCAAAAAGGGTTTTGAGAACCCTTTTTGAACCCGAACGGGACCCAAAGAGGTTTTTTGTTTTTTTTTTGTTTGTTTGTTTGTTTGTTTGTTTTTCCACAATTAAATCACTTTTATAATATGAATAATCAAGTTATACTTCAAGACCATACAAAACCAGGTGAATTATTTCTCACACACATTATCATTGCCAGTAACACCAACTTGGTCTCTGCATTACCTAGGAGTGGACAAGGCCTCCATTACTAACTCTGTTATATTACTTTATGTCCTCCTAACCCCTCTTTTGAACTTGTGATAACTTTTTATGAGTTACTTGTAGCAAGAGAATGACGTCCATTTCCAAAAGAAATAATCAAGTGAGTAATTCTTTAGTTTTTTGTTGTTGTTGTTGTTGCTTCACGTACTTTACCTGATTCTTGAGATCCAGTCTAGGACATGGGCGACCTCCATTGTACGGTTTTTCTTTTAGCCATTTGGACCGAATTCGCACTCCAATCCCACAAGATGAGCTGCAAGACCCCCAACTAGACCAGTCGCTTAACTTGCAATCAAATGGGCATGGGATGGGATTACCCCTTAATGTGGTAGACCGTTTTAGTTTTTTTTAATTCTCAGAGCTCTGGTATGTATTTAGGAAGGGGCAAAAATGAGCAGTAGAAAAATAAAAAGAAATTGGTTAGAAGAGTAAGAGTTGGAGGCCCTGGAGACTGGGCAGATGTAAACATCCCTGTAGAGCGACCTTTATCCAGGAGAAATAAAGGGTTTCTTAGCATTTGTTGATGAATACACCTCTCCCATGACCTTTTTACTTTCCTGTAACAGCTAGGTGTAAGTTGGGGTTAAATATGTAAGTTACATGTATATATATGTATATGTAAATTGGAGTTAATGGGGTAAAAAAAAAGATCCTAGTTGTCTGTCAGATGGTGTCACAAGAAAGCCCGGGAGGAAGGGATGCCTGGGTGGCTCAGTTGGTTAAGCAGCTGCCTTCGGCTCAGGTCATGATCCCAGCGTCCTGGAATTGAGTCCCACATCGGGCCCCTTGCTCCGCAGAGAGTCTGCTTCTCCCTCTGCCTGCCACTGTCTGCCTGTGCTCGCTCGCTCTCTCTCCCTCTCTCTTTGACAAATAAATAAATTTTAAAAATAAAAAAAAGAAAGCCTGGGAGGAAGAGTCAAATGAAGCTAGGCAGCCTGGGAAAGGCTTAAAGGAAGATGTGGGAGTTGAGCTAGATTTAAGTGTATAGACGGAGTTCCTATGGGTTGATCTAAATGGTTGGTAGGATAAATTGGTGAGGGTGGGAAGGTGTATAACGTGTGTGATGACTAGTGGGAACTACGTGTTAGTGAGTGGTGTCAACACAGAAAACACTGGGATTCTGTTTGGAGCTGTATTGTATCTGGCCTTGGAATGTCAGGCTGAGATTTTTATTTTCTAGCTTGCTGTTGCAGATTTTTTTTGGTATAGCGAAGGTTTTAATATAGGCAGGATGGATTAGAAAGGGGCAAACCTGGAATCCAGGAGACCAGAGCTAGATCTGTTGCTATAATAATCTGAGAGTTGGTTGTACCAAGTTGGTAGTAGCAGGAATGGAAAGGAAGGAGGCCATTGATCAATGATATTAAAGAGGAGTTGACAGGCTTTAGGAGTCTTGCTGAGCTAGGAGGCTGACTGAAAAAGAGGTCAAAAACCACTCAAAGTCTTTGTGTCTGAGAGGCTGTAAGATTGATTGGTTCCTTTGACCAGAATAAGGGAGTAGGTGGGGGGAGGGGGAGAACTCTGGGTGGAATTGTTGATCATGAGCTAGTCTCTGAGCTGGTTGAGAGGACATAGCATTTTAGGTGGCTAAAATTGGCCTTTCCAAAGGACTCCCCCAACAATAACTTCTGTTTCTCCTTCACAAACAAGAAACACAACCCACTCTCCCTAGAAAATTCTATTTCAGTTACCTAGTTGACTAGACTATACATGTTGTGTAGATGTACAGAAATGTTGTATTGGTCCCATTATTCATTTAGCAAGTACTTAGAGGGTATTTTGTGCGTGCCAGGTGCTGTAGGCTTTGTGAAGGACAGACATGAACCTTGCTCTTAAGGAGCATACCGTTATTTTGTGGGAGAGACCATAATAAAGTAATCACCAAGTACATAGTCGTAGACCGTAATAAACTCTGAAGTATGCAGCACACTTTAACCAGAAACAGTGAGCAGACTTGGTGCAACGTGAGGGTTGCTAGAAGAGGACTTTATCACAAACGTGAGGAATAAGTCTGCTTCTGAAAGTTCAGTGGTGGAACTCCCAGAGTGGATCAGAACAAAGTAGTACAAAATCATCTGAAACATGAAGAATAAGTAGCATCTGGGGCTTGCAGCTGGACCATAACCTGAGTGAAAGTTCTGCTGTATCTGAAAACTTGGGGTGGGATTGGTGTGGTTTGGAAATTGAGTAAAAGGAGAAAAACTGCAGGAGGAAGTTACCCTCCACTAAATAATAGAGAATAAGGCTTCAGCAGGTGGTTTTGATGATTATTTCAGTCCCAGTAGCAGGGTCTTCCCATCAGTTGTTCACAGATATATTCTTTCTTCTGATTCTCTTCGACACGTTTTGAACTCCCAAGTGTGCCTTAGTGATTGAGATCTATCACTAAACAAAATAGACCAGAAAACTGTTCTTCTGTGGAATGGGACAGGGGTGGGGGACAGAATATCAAAGTAAGCCTTAGTAAATAAGTACTTTTTATAGTATGCATGAATATGCAAATGATGTAAGAAAATAATTGAACAGGGTACTGTATATCAGGAGAGGAATGATGAGGAATGAGTGTGGGAAGAAAGTTGAAATCAGAAGTTAACCGGTTGTTGTTTGGGGATGTCTCTGGTTGGTGTAACGGCAGTTACTTAGGGAAGTAGGATGCCCCTGCAGGTCTGAGCAGAGGAGGGCCATGATCTGGCTTCACCCTTTGAAAGGGTCATTCTGACTACTGTGCTATGAGGAAATTTTGGAGAGCTAACAGAGCCCTTCTGGAGCAAATTCTGGTCCCTGTCAGATTCTCTCCTTATTTTTTTCGTTCTTAGCATTTAACAAGATGATGATTAAATATTGAATTGTGTAATTACCATGTTTCTTTTAAGCTGCCAGTGATTATCAGTTACCATTGATTTAGTAGCAGATTTCCAGGGGGAAAAGAGAGCGCCACGACCATATTAGATAAACCTCTCCATCCTTATTTCAGAAACAGTATATTTAAAAAGCACATGTTAGAATCAAGGCAGTGCTTATTTAATACCTGTATGCTCATACTCTGTATGGTAAGTAAGCTTCATGAAAAGCAGTCTTGTTCACTGCTGTATTTTTAGTCTTGTGGCCTAAGCCCTCTCATAGTAGTTCCTCAGTAAATATTTGTTGATTGAACTTTGATGATGACAGTCAGTCTAATTCTGTGCTGTTCAGAAACCTTAAAATTTGCCTCCTTGTGAAATTTAGATATTCTCTCCATGTGACATTTATCCCAACATGAATTAGTAAATCATCTGTGCATTTGGTTTTTGGGATTCTTGGTGAGACAGAAAGGATCTGCTTAGAGGCCTGATTGTAAACCTGATCCATGACAAAGCCAAGATAATGCAGGGACCTGAGATGCCTCTCAGAAGGCAGCTGAAATCTAGATTTTGCCCCGGCCTTGGCATTCCCATTTAGAAGCTTTCACAGTTCAGGCCGATGTGGCTTCTAGGGAACAGGGGAGATCTTGAGGTCTATACTGTTCTCCTAGTATGGGTAAAGTGAATGTAGACCAAATCTTTAATATACAGACATCAGTGGATCCTAGAAACCTGAGAGACTTACAGAGTGGTCCTTAGGAGGTACAGATGATGGAAGTTTTAGAGCCAGTTGGAGAACTCTTTGGTCACTTAGGAGTAGCCTCTCAGCTATTTGGGAATTATTCTCTAGGTGGCCAGTAACTTCAGAAGCACTCAACTCTTTGAAGTCGTAATAATCTTTATGTTTCCCACATTCGGCACATAATAGACAATTAGATGTTTGAAATGAAGACCTATTACAGATTGTTTAAAAAAAAAAAAAAAAGCCAAGTCTTTATCCAAATTTGGACATCCCAGGGCATTTTTCCACTTTTCACTTGTCATCTAGTCAGGATTCTTATTGTTGCAAATGTCAGTGACCCAAAGCCAGTAGTATAAGGAAGCAAACTATTTTCCACATTAACTCCAGGAGTGATACAAATGAATTCTTTAAAGCTCTTACCTTTTTCCACTTTAGAAAGCTTCTTTCCATTTAACCAGAAAAATTATGCCTCAGGCCCAAATTATACCCTTTCAGTTTGTTTTTTTTTTTAACCCAAAAGGTAAGGTTTCTTACCCATTACCAAATTAAAAAAAAAATCTTGGACAGGACTTTGACCACCTTAGATCACATGCCCATTTGCTGGACCAAAGACTGGCCCTCTAGTCTTCAGTAATTTTCTGTCATTGGCTGCAGCCAAAATTACTGTTGGCAAGCCTCTCAGAAACCATGTGATTAGAGAGAAAGGTCCAATTCACCATAGGAAACCAGGGTGTGAAAGACGACAAGATCAGAGGTCTGCTCCTTCTCCCTTGTAAATAGTGCAGCGTTCGCAGAGCCAGGAAGGCAGTGAGCCTGAGCATCTGCAGAATTCCAAGAAGTGAGAGTGTCAGTGATCATCAGGGAAGCTTTAGGCTGTACCTTGCAGAGGGAGTAATTGAAAAGGTAAGCAGGATGGGTCAGGACTAGACCTGGGAGAATGGAGTGCAAGTGTTGAATTCTGAAAAAGAAACAGTAAAAAAACCAAGCTTACTGGCTGTCGTAAGCAAAGGGGATTGAGGAAAGATCACCCAGTCCTGTTGTGCCTACAGAATTCCTAGATTTGGAATTATTGGGAAAGGATGTGACCTTTTTAAAAGGTTCAGTACTTTAACATTTTGCCAAGTTTCACTGTAGAAGATTTGTACACATTTATGTTCTCTACTGCAGTATATGAGAGTATATGGAAGTGCCCCCATTTCTCTCCCTCACTTGCAGCTAACACACTTGATTGACAGATGAAATTTAAAGGTAACTGACAGAAATCTACATGTATTGTTGTTAGTGATGCAGATGGTTTAGAACAGGGATTAGTTTTCCAGTTATCTTTTGCTATATAACCAACTACACCAAATCTTAGCTTAAAACAGTAATGATTATAGTTTCTCCCCTTCCTTTGGGTTGACTGGGCTCAGCTATACCATTCTTATGTTCTTGGTGGTATAACTGAGGTCACACGTGCAGACACATTCAGCTGGAATTAGGTTGTGGCTGGAATATCCAGTGTCTCTCTCTCCTGGCCTCTCACCACTTACTTGTTTATCTAGAATTTCTTTATAACATGGGTATTATAGCATGGCTGGCTTATTTTATTTTATTTTTTCAAGATTTTATTTATTTGACAGAGACGTAGAGAGAGGGAACACAAGCAGAGGAAGTGGGAAAGGGAAAGGCAGTTTTCCTGCTGAGCAGGGAGCCCGATGCGGGGCTCAATCCCAGATCCTGGGATCATGACCGGAGCCAAAGGCAGACGCTTAACAACTGAGCCACCCAGGCGCCCCTGTTTTATTTTATTTATTTATTTATTTATTTATTTATTTATTCATTTTAGAGAGAGAGAGAATGAGAACGTGTGAATGTGTGCACGAGCTGGGGGGAGGGACAGAGAGCGAGCAAGCGAGCGAGCATGCTCAGCATGGAACTGTTAAGAGATCATGACCTGAATGAGAATCAAGAGTTGGACCCTTAACCGCCTAACCACCCAGGTGCTTCATGGCAGCTGGCTTCTAAAGGGGAACATTTCAAGAGGACAAACCCTCGTGCACAAGCACTTAAAAACCTTTGTGTACATCATGCTTGCTCATGTCCTATTCATCAAAGCAAGTCATGAACCAAGACCAAAATCAAAAGTGTGAGAGGACTAGACAAGCCTGTGACAACAGTAGGTGTGGTCATTGCAGATCATTGACGTAATAGATCACCAGAGATGGAAGTAAGTTACAACTAGGATTGCAGCTCTAAATTGATGAGCAATGGCACTTTGAAGCACTGTATTCGGAACTTGGAGACCAACTCCTGGATCAGTAGGAAGGCCTATTGCACTAAGCTAGTGATATTTGTAAGGGCTTAGCTGAGGAGGTGGGTATACTGGTTGTATTTACCATCTTTTAATGTCTGTGAATTTATATCATAAAGCTGTAAACCTAAAAAATGAAAGCAATTCATGAGCTTGTGTGTAATGACCAATCGTTTAAAGACATTTGAGTACTTGAGTAAATTGAGTCTTAAGCTTTTGTTCATCCTGGTTTCATATTGACAATACAGTTGGTATAGTATAAGATTCAATGATAGGTAGATAGATGCCTCACTTGTGTATGTGTTTGCATGTGGGTTTGTGTGGGGGCAGATTTTAAGTGTTTGTCTGAGTTGTCAGCTTTACCTCTTAAGACTAATTATCGGGGCAATATTTCCAAGTAAGCACTATAGCACTCTGCATTCTAAGGGAGACTTAAAGGAAAATGTTATTCTTCTGATACGGTGTGCAGAGACTCCTTTTCTACTTTTCCCTCACACCCTGTATTGTACTTCCTTTTATTTGCATTCACGTGTGCATATATAGGCAAAATTGAGATTGTACTTAAAAATGAGATTATACTGTATGTACTTTGTATTTAATAAATAATCTTAGGTCTTTTCATATTAATAGGTATTAAGTCAGCACTGTTCTTTCAGTAGCTACAAAATATGCTTTGATTATTTGGCCATACTCCTATTGTTGGACACTTAGGTTTTTAAATTTTTTTTCTCAATTTCTACAAGTGTGTAGTGAACATACTCATATATAAACTTTGTGGTTATTTGCAGCTGTTTTTAGAAAATGTTTGTTGGGGCACCTGGGTGGCTCAGTGGGTTAAGGCCTCTGCCTTCGGCTCAGGTCATGATCCCAGGGTCCTGGGATTGAGCCCCACATCGGGCTCTCTGCTCGGCAGGGAGCCTGCTTCCTCCTCTCTCTCTGCCGGCCTCTCTGTCTGCTTGTGATCTCTGTCTGTCAAATAAATAAATAAAATCTTAAAAAAAAAAAAAAAAAAAGAAAATGTTTGTTAAATGGGGAATAGCCGGATTAGGCCATGTGTATATCTTAGCTTCTGATAAATACTGTAAAATCCTGCTGTACATCATAAATAGGGTCTAAATATTGAAATTATTAAAATGCATGCTTCAGAATTAATGAAAAACCACTGTTTTTCACTAAGTCCGTGGAGTCACACAAAAAATAGGAAAGTGATAAAATGTGGACACATTGTGCCAAACTGACTGCATAATGCATCAGAAAACCCCAAGTATATGAGTACGTCCCATTCCTGAATGCCTTTGGGAATTGGGAGTTGGGCCATCTACTGGGGCCATCTGATAGTCACATCCAAATGAATGGTTTTACTATTCGTGGTTTACAGTTAGTCCAACTCTCCTCCAAAAAGTTTTTATCATTTTCTCCTCACACCAGGCAGTGTATGGGATTATTCTCTCTTATTCGTGCCAGGGTTTGGTATTACCAGACTTAACGTTTCGGCTAATCTAATGGACAAAATGGACAAAAAAAACCCAGTGGTATCTTGCTTAAATTTGTATGTTCTTGGTTTTGACTATGCTTGGCATCTTTTCCTTGATTTGTTGACAGTTTGAATGTCTTTTGTAAATTGCCTCTTCTGTGTATTTTTTCTTTTTTTCTGTTCTGTCGTATATTTATTTGTATTTTTGATGTCTGAGCCAATTAGCTTAGTAGAGATCTCCAAAATATTTTGGTCGTGTACTCTACAGGTAAAAAGTTTTTGATTGTACACCCCATTGTATATTTATAAATTATACATATATTGCTGTCAGTTCATGTCTTACACATTAGTAAAGCTTATTTTTCTTATGATTTAAAAATTAATGTACATAGGGGTGCTAAATCTTGTTTCCCACAACCCAGTGGAAGTCTCATGTGTATCCATCTAGAAAACCACGAGTTCAGAGCACAATAGGAGTTAGGCCCTTTATCAACCAATTAGATTTGCCAAGAGGAATGTGCTTCTTTCTGTGACCACCGTGGATATAACTTGTAGGTCTATGGGCACTGAATACTCTATAGAAATAGAAAGTAGCCATGGACCAGTCCTTGGCTCTATTACTTCTGTTAGTCATATTTGAGAAAATTTCTTAATCCTGTTTTGTACCAGTTCCTTCTTACCTTACCTGTTACACAGGCCTATGATGTTATGAGGTAATTTATATAAACAAACTTTGAAAAACTGTAAAACTTGGGATAGGTACGAAATACATGGATGTTTATTTTTTTAATTTTAATTCACATGGATATTTGTGTAAGTTCATAACATTGGGTAAATAGAGAATACGTTTCAGTGTTATTTATGCTGGGAAGCAGCTTAAGATGCATGACCTACTAATAGTGGTTCAGAAACATCGTTTTAAGTGTTCATCCTGGGTAGATTTTAAACCCCCTAAAGGTAGGAACTTCACCAGCACTTCCTAATATGTGTAATAAAAAGTGTTAGGGATGGTATAGTATACATTTAATAATATTCATATTTGGTTTATTAAAATGTTATCTCTACTTAAGAAAGCCCTGTGATTTAGGAATTAGAAATCAGTTTATTTGTGAAGTGCCTGGTGGCACAAAGGAAGACTTTCTTTTAAAGAGTAAAGTAGCTATTGTCCAGGACTACAGATAAAAGAAGCAGGACTTAGCTTGAATATATTCTCCAGGGTAATGAAGAATTTAAGACACTGTAACATTAGGGACTCTCACATAGGCAAGCAGAAATGAATTAAGAGGAGAGAATGGTAAAGGCAGTATATAATATAGTATGCCCAGGAGTGACTGTGAAAAGGCAATTTTGAATATAGATGTTGCTGTTTTTTAAAAATATTTTTTATGAATTTTTTTGAAAAAATGAATTTAGCTGTAGAATAAATTATCTGTAGAAAAGCACAGATGAAGGATGTAGAAGTAAAAGGGCTAAAACCCTTGTCATTAATAAAAAGGAATTAAAAAATTGGGATCACACCTGTGTAAATGTTAGGTTTGAAATATTTAAAATGTATTAATACTCAGGCTCTGCAAAGGTGCTGGAAAACAGGCGCTCTCAGGCACGCACTGCTGGCTGGCGCAGGCCAAGCCCATGGCCAGGAGTGGCTGGAATAGGCTGGGACTAAGAACTGTGGGCGGGGAGCCAAGCGAGGTCACATTCTTTCTGAACACTTTCCTTTCCCTTCCTCCTGATTGATTCTCGGAACAACCCCACAGGGTAGAAAGCAGGACAGGCCTGGTCCAGTTCAAGTCACTAAACCTTTTATGCTTACCCAGATGAATTGGGGGGAGGGGGAGCAGGTAGAATGTGCACTTATATAATATATCTCTTTTCAAAAACTTAGTACTTAAAATTTTGGAGGAGGTAAGAGACAGTAGGCAGACAAGAAATGAAATCCTTACTAAACTTGGAAGAATAGGTAAGTTTCTCAGAAACTATTCACACTGAGAAGTTTCTGTATTTCAGAAAAGAATGATAAAAGGACACGGAAATCAACTACTTATTTCTTTCTTTCACAGAGGACTCCCAGGTCATTTTGAACATTTACCTAATAATGCCAATTTTTACAGTATCGAGTCAGCCCTGCTATTCTAATATGAATGATTATCAGTTCAGCTGCTATTCCTTTCTCAGTGGAGCTGCAAAAGAAACTCTAAATTGAAAATAAGGAGAAATATTGGTAGGAGAAGTAAAATCCTTTGATGGGGTTCTAAATCCTTTCTGTATATAACAGTTCCTGCCTGGTCTACTTTTAAAGCCTCATTGCAGAAAACCCTGAAATTAATATTTCACAATTTTTGGCTTCAATTCTTCAAAAATCTGAAAAGAGATGTAATAGATTATCTCAGTTGAATAGTTATGTTTAATTATTCTTATATATCAGTTATTGCTATATAACCATCTAAAACTTTAGTGGCTTAAAACAATAACTGTATATTATATTATGTTTGCACATATCCCTCTGTTGGCTGAGCAATTCATCTTGCTGCTGTTGGGTTTACTCTTTAGCTGTGGGTCAGGTGGGAAATTTTGCTGATTTTGGCTGGTCTAGGATGGTGGGAATGACTGGGCTGTCTTTTGTATGCTCATCCTCCAGTAGGCTTGCCCAGGCTTGCCTTTGTGGTAAAGGCAAGTTCCAGGTGAGCGAGCAGAGCATGCCATGTTTCCTGAGGCCTGGGCTCAGAATTGGGACAGTGTCACTTCCACTGCTTTCTTTTGGCCAAAGAAAGTCACAAAGTCAAGGAGTGGAGTAACAGCCTCCCATATTTTTTTAAAGGTTTTATTTATATTTTTGAGAGAGAGAGCATCAGGGAGAGAGAGAGAGAATCTGAAGCAGACTCCGCACTGAGTGCAGAGCCTGACATGGGGCTCAATCCCTAAATCCTGAGAGCGTGACCTGAGTGGAAACCAAGAGTTGGACGCTTAATGAACTAAGCTACGTGTGCCCCTGGATTCCCATCTTTTGAGGGAAGAATTGGAAACTCATATTACAAGGGTTGTGGATATGGGATGGGAGTGAGAGGGGGATGGGAGGTGGAGAATTGGAGCATTTTTGTAATTCATATAGCACGGGCCAAAAAAATTAATGAACCCAGCTGAAGTTTATGGTTTCTCAGTTTTAAATATGGGATTACACTTGGTCATGGCCACACTGCTGATCATGTACTCCTATAAGTATATAGAAAATTAAATGAATGTGTGTGAGATTCTCTTCTTTATTAAGTCTGTTAGTTCCTAACTCCTGTAGAGTTATTTATTTTTTTCTTTTGATGATATGGTTAGTTGGTTTGTTAGTCTCATTGGGGCTCTCTGTTCAAGGTTCAAAATGGGTCCTAGTGCTTCTGTTGTGGGGGCTGGGGGTGGAGAAGATACACAGGTTTCGGTGTGTTTCTGAGAAATAGAAGACCTCCCCTATCCTGCCCAGACCTAAAACCCATTGACAAGACACTCAATGTCCTATTGCCGTATTTTATTTTCCTCATGGTACTTAGCACTGGCTCAAGTTTTTGTTCATTTACTTTTTTGGTGGTTTTCATCCCCCTGCTGGGATGTAAGCTTTGTAAGAGCTGGGACCTCCTCTGACCTGTTCACTACTGAATTCTCAGACCTTAGAATAGTGCATTCGTCTTCTCAGGAGATGCTCAATAAATATTTGTTGAACAGTTTTAATAAAAATTTTGTGATAAGAGTGTTATATGCTCAGTCTCTGATACATTGTAGACACTCATTAAGTATTTATGCAATCTTGAAGGAGGCTCATGAGCAGTGGGAGCTCAGAGAAAATGAACATTTGGAGCCACAACACGGTTTTTTCACTAATGCAAAGAAGCAAATGAGCAGGAGAGTGTAGGGTATCAAAAATTTGTTGAAATGTACCATTGGACTTGAGGTGGGGAAGGAAAGAGGTGGAATAAGAATCTGATTGGTTGGAATAGAAGTTCTCTCAATACCAGAGAATCCACAGAGGGCGCGTATGTTGGGAGGTTAGGGGTTTGTGTTGATGCAGTGTGATCACTGAAGTAGTGATTTCAAACGTGCCGCAGTATGGGACCGATATGGGGTGAGTGAGTGGCTTAGCGGGTTGAAGGACCTCGAGGGGTAGGAATAAACCGCTGCTGTTGGAGATGTGCATCATACAGCTCCTATCCTCAGGGGAAAGTCCTTAACAGCCAGGATACTGGGGTAATGCTTTGAGAAAAGTCTGAGGCCATAGGAAAATTCACTAAGTAGGGAGCACCACTTCCATAAGTAGTTTATTTTTATTTATTTTTGTATTTATCTTTGTATCACTGTAGGTAGTTTAGTTTACAAAACAGGTGGAGTGCAGGCCAGGTCAGGGACAGAAAGAACAAAGCTTTGTAGGGCTAATGCTGGGTCAGGGGATGGATTGAGAAGGGAACAGGGATGTATGAACCTGGGCGTCAGGGGGCTTGATGGATTTAGTTTCAGTAGACCCTTAGACAAAACTGACCCTGGGACTAGTGGATGGAGGCTGTGATTCATTTGACGAAGGGTGATGGTCAGTCCAGGAATTTCAGTCCTCTGGCTCTGTGAAATGTAGACATATTTTGAACTCTTAGGAACTTCGGTCTTTTCACTGTAGGTTTTTGGTATATCTCAAGTATCTTTTTAAATGAGGAATGACATTTTACAAATGTAAACTATTTAAAAATGTAAACTATTAATGATGTATGCAAATACTAAAGGACAGTGATTTAATTTATGTAGTACCATTTATCAAATACTAAAATCCAAAGATGAGGATTTTCAAATTAGTATTGTCTGTGTTTTTGGTCATAAAGTTTTTTGTATTGGTATTAGCAGAAGTAGATGTTTTAAATGTAAATATTTAATCTCTTCTTTTTGCTGCTAGTCACTTAGAGAGTTCAAATTGTGTGGTGAACCAGAGGAAAATTTCATAATTTTTAAACCACAAAGTTATCTAATAGACAACAGAGTTGGAATGACAATAGTGGAAGATTTTACAGATTCGGTTTATTTTTTTATGACTGTGTAGTATTTCAGTATATGATTGTACTGCAATTTAACCATTTATGATTAGTGGACATTTGTTTCCTATTTTATGGCTGTTATATATTATTCTGTGTCTCCTCATGTACATTTGCAAGAGTTTCTCTAGAATATATATCACTGAGATTGTAAGGGATGTGCATTTCAACTTTATTGAATGTATTTTCTGAAGTGGTTGGACTATCAAGTTCCCTCCAGCAGTATATGAGTTCTTGTTACTTCATATCTTTGTCAGCACTTGATACTGCCAGGCGTTGACATTTTTGACCATCTGGTAGTTGTCAAATATTTTCTTATTGTGGCTCTTACCTTGGAATTCCCAGATTAGTAAAATTTAGCAACTTGTATTAGGTCCATTGTATATTTGTATTTCGTCCTCTGTGACATGCCTATTTACATATTGTCCGTTTTTCTTGGCATCTTTTTTCTCAGGACTTTTGGAATTTTTATGTTTGTCTATTAATGAAACATGGTAATCTTTTACAGATCTGCTCTCCAAGTTTGTAACTTGTCTTCACTTTCCTTAAGGGCTCTTTTGATGAAGGTAATTCTTAAGTTTCATATAATTATTTATAGGTCTTCTGCAGGTTATGATAGAGATTTTTTTCCTCTTTCCAGGCCTTTTTGTCTTTTTCCGTTTTAGCCCTCATACTTCTTTGTGTTGCTGGCTGGTACTTTCAGTGCAGTGATAAATAGAAGCAATTGCAGCTCTGACTTAGAAACGGTGCTTCTAACCTCATCGTTAAGAATATTTAGGGGTGCCTGGGTGGCTCCGTCCACCAAGCGTCTGACTCATGATTTCAGCTCAGGTCATGATCTCAAGATTGTGAGATCGAGTCTGCTTGTGATTTTCTCCCTCTACCCCTCTCCCACTTGTGTACATGTATACAATCTCTCAAATAAGCCTTTTTAAAGAACGGAATATTTAATGAAGGTTTTTGGAAGGTTTCCCTTTCCAGTTAAGAAAATTCTCTGCTATTCCTTGTTTAATAAGAACGTTTATTATTGAGTGAGCGTTGAATTCTATGGAATATTTTTTCTGCATCCATTGAAATGACTTTTTAAAATTTGCTAACTCAGTGAATTACTGTGAATTGTATTAATACACTTTTTAAAAGATTTTATTTATTTATTTGACAGACAGAGATCACAAGTAGGCAGAGAGGCAGGCAGAGAGAGAGGCGGAAGCAGATTCCCTGCTGAGCAGAGAGCCTGATGCAGGGCTCGAACCCATGACCTTGGGTTCATGATCTGAGCCGAAGGCAGAGGCTTTAACCCATTGAGCCACCCAGGCGCCCCTGTATTAATACACTTTTTAATGGTAAACCAGCCTTATATTCTTTTTTTTTTTTTTTTTAGCTTTTTTTTCTTTTTTTAAGATTTTATTTATTTGTCAGAGAGAGAGAGCGAGAGAGAGCGAGAGGGCGAGCACAGGCATACACAGAGGGAGAAGCAGGCTCCCTGCCGAGCAAGGAGCCCGATGTGGGACTCGATCCCAGGACGCTGGGATCATGACCTGAGCTGAAGGCAGTCGCTTAACCAACTGAGCCACCCAGGCATCCCCAGCCTTATATTCTTGAAATAAACCCTACTTGGTTACGATATTCTTTCTGGTTTATACATTGCTCTGTTGGATGTGTCAGTGTTTTGTTTAGGACATTGCCACTTTTGGTAATAAGTGAAATTGCCTTATAATATCCTTCTCTTGTACTGTCATTGTCTGCCTTTGATATAAGGTTATTCTAGCCCCAGAAAGTGAATTGGAGGGTACTCTACTTTTTTATGTTCTGATTGCATGAGATTAGAATCAACTATTGAGAAAGGTGTTGTTATAATTTTTTTTGGTGTTTTTATAATTTTTTTTAAAGATTGTATTTATCTATTTGACAGACAGAGATCACAAGTAGGCAGAGAGGCAGGCAGGGAGAGAGAGGAGGAAGCAGGCTCTCCGCGGAGCAGAGAGCCCGATGTGGGCCTCGATCCCAGGACCCTGGGATCGTGACCCGAGCCGAAAGCAGAGGCTTTAACCCACTGAGCCACCCACGTGCCCCCTCTTTTATATTTTCTTCTTGCTTTTTTTGTTTTTTTAAGAAGATAAGCTATATAATTTTTTACATTGTATAGACCTCAGATATTAGGTAGGAGTAGATCCTAAATTTCACCTTAGTAGTTGACTTAGACATAATTTCAATATGTAACACAATTTCAGTAAGAAGTTGTTGGGGGGAGAGTTATTAGAGGGAATGCCTGACAAAAGGTCTTCATAATTTTGGAAGAAGTAATTCTTTTTTTTTTTTAAGATTTATTTATTTATTTATTTGACAGGAGAGATAGGCAGAGAGAGGGAGGAGGAAGCAGGCTTCCCGCTGAGCAGAGCACCCTATGCGGGGCTCGATCCCAGGACCCTGGGACCATGACCCGAGCCGAAGGCAGAGGCTGAACCCACTGAGCCACCCAGGTGCCCCTGGAAGAAGTAATTCTAAGGAAGATTACTAACTGCTTTTTTTGTGTAGTTGGCATAGTTAAATACACTGGTTAAATGCTTTTTGCTTTTTTGTTGTTCATATTCATTGATGGAAGCATAATATTAAAAACTAGAATCTCTTAATAATAGTTTGATAATTATATTGGCTTTCTGGTAACTTAAAATAAAATGTCATTTTTTAATCAAGACTTTAGCCAACACCGAGTACCATCTGTATTAAGGTCTATACCTTGTGAGTACAGAGAAATCACAGGCTTTGCCCTGAGGGGTTCAGATGCCCCAGCATTACCTCCTGATCTTAAGTTAATCCCAAATAAAAGTGAAAAACCTCTTTCTTGCTGTATCAGTACTGAGCTAAACCTCTGGAGTCACAGAGGCATGGCTGAGGCATAGGGAGGAAAATGAAGCAAGGGGATGAGAAACAGTAAGGAAGAGTCAGAGAAGAAGGAAGGAATTCTACTAGGGTTGTGCAGGCCGAACAGTGTGGCACTGACCGTTTCCTTCAGTTGCCTGTCTTTAAGCAGATTATTTAAAGATGCATGTATGAACTCTTAGTCTTTATCTGAAAGCTCATTGTCACATACTAGGAAGACTTGACAAGCTCTGAGGTGTTTTTGTAATATCAGCTGTTTGACCTGGCAAGAAGGAAATTCAGACAATCCTAAACTTGTTTTAATCATGAGATTAAATAAAAATGCTTTTGGGGCACCTAGGTGGCTCAGTCTCTTAAACGTCTGACTCGTGATTTTGGCTCAGGTCATGATCTCAGGTTCGTGAGATGGTGCCCCTTGTGGGGCTCTGCACTGGGAGTGGAGCTGCTTAAGAGTCTCTCTCTCTGTCTCTCCCCCTCCCCACCCGACCCCTGCACCTCTGTCTAGTAAAAGAGCCCTTGCCAGCGATGGAGGAAAGCAAGTCTTTCCTATTAAGTCCTAAACCTTGATTTTTCTTCAGGTTCTGTGTGTGTATTGCTCTGTTAGTCTTTAGCCAGACATCTTCCTGATCTGGAGTAGTTTGGGGACCTGTAGATTTTTTAATAATCTTTAGAATCACCTGCATCAGGACTTTAAATGTGACTCACTTAGAATCAAATGGAATAAAGAAGATAACCATTTAAAGATGGGAATCATCATCTTTGGCATATAATATTATTCATCTTTATGTAGAATTTGTTTTACTCTGCACTCAAGATTGCACAGGCCTCCATGGGTGACAAGACTATGAGAGAGAGACTATTTCCTCGTAATCTTTTCAGTGAATCAAACACATGGGAAGGAATAGTGACGATTTCTGGCTTCTGTGGAACTGAGTATGGTAACACTTTACTGACCCAAATGTCCTACTAACCCCTGAAACGACTTGCATGGCTCTCTGGAAATAATTCTTCTCCGATTGAAGATCTCGTTTATCTTCAGAGACACTCCTGAAAAGTGTGCACTCGGTGACTGGTCCCGTTCTCTGTCAGTTTTTACAGGTAGACCCAGGTGTACGGAGAAGGTGACTTTTATCATTGCACATGTTATTTTTGTTTGCTTTCTGAGACAATTATTTGTATTAGAAAGTAGTTTCCATTTTATAGTCTTGCTCTTTGAAGTTTCCTGTGTCAGTTCTTGTCTCACAAAGTGAGTATTGCAGGGGCCTCCCTTGGAGTGTGATATTTAATTGGCAGAGGAATTTAAAAAGGTTAGAAGGTTGTATTTCCTTGCCTTTTTTTTTTTTTTTTTCCCCTTTAGGGAATAGAACCAGGCCAGTCATTACAACTTCCGTGAAACAGAAGAGGAGTAATTGGAAATTTTTGTAGAGCAGTGTAGAAAGTTGGTTTTTACTTTGGAAAGTTGGTGGTGTAGAGTTTCTCAGGTTTAGGGGTGAAACTATATATGACACTGAATTTTTATGTTTTAGTTTTAGGGAGAAAGCACACAAAAATTCAGTATTCCATTTAGAGTAAATGTTTCTGGCATCCAGCATGGTAACACTGCTTGCTATTGGTCTCTTACTGTAATGAGCAGCTTATTGTACTTGTTATTTCCAGGATTTGTCCTTTTCTTTTTTCTAGCTTTATTGACATATAATGGATGTATACCATGCCAAGACTTTTATTAAAGTACAGCTTCCCAGCACTGATTTTTTTTGCATTGCAAAACCCCTTGCACTGAGTTGAAAATTACAAACAAAAGTTTGAAAATTTAAAATAAATTTATTTTTTAATTGAATGAGAAAAGATGAAATTAACTGAGTTTTTTATGGTACATAATCTGTCAGGCAGTGGGATGAAAAGATGAAATAGGCAAGGTCTACAAACTAGTTATTCTCAGAACTTCAAAATTGGTTTTGATAGTCATTAGTAATGTAATAATATTTAATGCCTACTATTTGCTAGATATAATGCTAGACACTAGGGGTAACAAATTGCATGCTCATAGTAGAGCTTTTTTATGTTTTTCTATTTCTTTTTTTTTAAGATTTTGAGAAAATTAATTTGAATTAGAAACTACTTTCGGGGCGCCTGGGTGGCTCAGTTGGTTAAGCCTCTGCCTTCTGCTCGGGTCATGATCCCAGGGTCCTGGGATCAAGCCCCACGTTGGACTCTCTGCTCAGCGGGGAGCCTGCTTCCTCCCCTCTCTCTCTGCCTGCTTATGAGCTCTCCGTCTCTGTCAAATAAATAAATAATAAAATACTAAAAAAAAAAAAGAAAGAAAGAAACTACTTGCATTTGTACCTGTTATTTTAAATAAGTTTTTGTCTGCTTGTTTTGTGTGATATCTGCTGTTTGTGGAACACGGAGCTATGATCCAGGTGCTCTGCTCAGTATTTTATATGTGTCATGTCATTTATTGCATATACCGTATGGACCCTCTCACCACTTGTGGAGCATTTTAGGTACCTGTCACTATGTAAGCATTTCCCCTCTTTACAAGGAGGAACCTAAGCCTGAGAGAACTGGCAGAGCTGGAATTCAGACTTGAGGTAGGTTGTAGTTGTGGATGTGTATCCCACCAGAAAAGATCTTTTAGTAGTTGACTTTATGGTAGAATTTTCATCTATAGTTTAAGTAATAGAGGATCAGATTATTTAAAATACACCAATTCAGAAAAGAGGCAATAGAAGATTGGAGTTAATTAATCTTTTATAGAACCAGTATTGTATCTGTTATGACCAGCTTTAAAAAAAAAAAACAAAAAAACTTCTGCCCATTTCAGCTAATACAACTATTGCCGTAAACCTAGGATCAAGTTTATAATGACATTTTTAAAAATTAATTCCATAAAATCAGGCTGGAAATTCATGTATTTTCTTACATCCAGTGTCCTGCGTAAGGGTAGTTCTCTTATGCTGATGGCTTTAAAAATTGATAGTTTTGGGGCGCCTGGGTGGCTCAGTGGGTTAAAGCCTCTGCTTTCAGCTCAGGTCATGGTCCCGGAGTCCTGGGATCGGGCCCCACATTAGGCTCTCTGCTCCGCGGAGAGCCTGCTTCCTCCTCTCTCTCCCTGCCTGACTCTCTTGCCTACTTGTAATCTCTGTCTGTCAAATAAATAAATAAAATCTTTAAAAAAATTGATAGTTTGAAAATAATCTCCTTTTTAGTAAATTTTCGCATGCTCTACCCCCTTTCTTACAGGTCCTAGACTTCCGTTGGCTTTAGTTTTCTATTTAAAAGAGAAAAGAACCCCAACTAGAGTGTAAAGTAGCTATAATTGGACATTCCCCTGCCGGGTATCGCCCCACCTCCATCTGAGCATCGCCCTGCCTCTCTGGTTTCTGTGGGTGTAGTGGAAGTTTTGAATAGTGTTTGAAGGGTAAGGAACAGCACTATTTGCAGTTAGGATCCAGAGGCATAAACTGACCTCAGTCCATACCGGCTTGCTTTATTGTTGACCTAATTATCTTACCACAGCAAATCGAGTATGGTTTTTATCTTGCCCATTTTTCTTATAGTTTAAACCACTTGTAAGTGGGCAGGCTTCTCTGATTTTAAATGGCATTAAATTAGAATTAACAACTGAATAATTCAACTGATGTTACGCAACTTAGAACACAGACCAGACAATAAATTACTGAATCTAACATTCCGAGTATTTTCTAGTGTGCCTTTAACTTTTGCTGGGCACAAATGGAAATTCTCAACTTCTGACAATCATAAAAAGGGTTTGTTACTGTTTAGTAATACAAATTAAAACACAGCTGGGAATGAAGTAGTTAGACCAATCTTACAGACATTAGCCTCCCTCTGTTTATTTCCTCCTGTGTGTATTCCTAGAAACAAACAGCTGTGCATTCAGTTTTATTCTTTATTCCTTTACTTAAAATCTAGATTTCAAAAGACGCAAACTGGGCATAGAAAAATTGCTTTATCTTTTTCAGCTGAAACAATGATATATCCATAATATTAAAATATTTTTTGAAATAGGTTTACCCACACTTTCATATAATTGTGGCTATAATTTACCTACCCTTAAATGGTTTGCCCAGGAGGTTTAAAAAAAGTATAAAGGCAAAAAAAAAAAAAAAAAAAGTAGGGGCCCCTGGGTGGCTCAGTCAGTTAAGCATCTGCCTTCAGCTCAGGTCATGATCTCGGAGCCCTGAGATCACAGGGAGCCCCTCTTTGAACTCCCTGCTCAGCAGTAAATCTGCTTCTCCCTCTCCTCTTCTTCACCCACTGTGATCTCTCTCACTCTCTCTCAAATAAATAAATAAAATCTTTTTAAAAAAAGGTGTAAAGGCTGTAAGAGGATTGGAAAGTTCCTGGACTCTCTTCCCTACCTCTTCACCCCCTTCTTTTCTCCAACCGTTGGTGACAGTTTCTTACAAAGATTATACAGTACTGTATAGTTATAATCACAATATATTCCATTAGTTTCTTATTTTCACTGGTTGGTTTTTCTATCCTTTGTATTAATTTAACTCTATAAAAAATCCTTGAACATAAATTCCTTAAAGCATTTTCTTTAGCTAAGTTCCTAGTTGTAGAATTTCTTGGTCAATGAGTATGAATTTTAAACTTGACACTTTATAGTAAGGTGTCTTAAACTTTAACTTGAGGGGGGACAGGGAACACAAAAGCTTTATAATCTTAATATTGTTCTAAAAAGTAATTTTTTTGCTACTCAAATACTAAATTAAATTGATAGTAAAAATAATATTAATAATAGCTTACATTTATGAAAGAAAGCAGTAAGGCTTTTGTTTTCATTTAAATCAAAGGATTTTTGTAGAAACCCTAGTCTTGTGAAATGTCTGGCCATCAGGTTCTTTGCTTTTGTTTTTGTTTTTAATTATTTAAGTTTTTAGAAGTTCAGGTCCCTTCTTAGCAGGAATATGTTAATATTTTATATTAGTAATGTTCAGAACATTCCCTAAAGAAAGAGAGTAGGAAAACTTAAGTATTTTTATGGAATATTTTCTTTTACTTTTCAGCTTTACCTCTATATTTTTAAAGCAAGAGAAAAGCAAATTCACAACTCATTTTGACTCACTTACTGGTTTTTCTGAGTCTTTGTTTGTTTTTACTGGAAAAATGTCAGAAAACTTTCATGTGCATTGGCTAAAAGATATTTTTGTGTCTTTCTAAAGACTGAAGTGTTTCCTCATTTGTAAGAACATCCTTTTTGTACTAGGAGCTAATAGGTTTAATAGTTAGCTACCTATTAAAGCAGAGGCAGTAAGTACCCTGTCTCACTTCATGATTCTCGTGTGCACCCAAGATTTGAGAGCTATTTTTTGAACTCTTAGATTTTGCAGGTAGGATCTTGCTCAAAGTAATAGTTGAACCTTTTATAGATTTAAAATGGAGCCTTTACTTTCCAAAGGATGCTGACTGCTCTTGCTTCTCCAGGATTAGCAGTTATTGAGATACGTTGAGAATATGCCAGTAATACAATTTCTAGGAGCAAAACTTTCTGGCATTGAGAGAAGAGGATTTACTATAACATATGTGCTTTTGGAAATTAACCAAGATTGAGTATGTGGGTGCCAGCTTTAAAACGGAACTGAGAATGTTCTTTCCTTTGGGGCAAAAGAAAGAAATATAATCTCAATTATTCAAATTAGATATCCGTTTTCTAAACAGAATAAGTAGATTTTTCTGGAGCCATAAAGTAGTCTTACTTTTGTTCCCATAATATAGATTTGCACACACTCATTTAAGTGAATGGCCAAAAAAAAATTATTAGTCATCTAATGTGAGTCAGAAATCATTTAACTTCTGAAAAGCAATTGTACTATGATGCAGTCATTTTGGGGAAAATGCAGGAAGTTCACAGTCAGGTTTATTGCTTTAGCAATTGCTTTGTATTTGTGTCAGAATACAAGTTTGTTTTAATATAAAATGAAATTATTATACATTTGCCTTAGTTTAATGTTTTTTCTTAGTACAGAACTTAAGTAATTTGAAAGGAACAAGTTGGTGTTCCAACTTTCATCTTATTCCTACTGGAAAGTTCTCAACATTAAATTCCTTTATTCAACAAATTACTGAGTTCCTACTGTGTGTCAGACAAGCTCTGATGTTTTTTCCCCGTCCGCTTTTTGTTAGGTGATTTTAAAATGGTAACCCTAGTTTACTGCATTATTCTTT
The DNA here is from genome assembly GCA_004024625.1 of Mellivora capensis. Taxonomy (NCBI): domain Eukaryota; kingdom Metazoa; phylum Chordata; class Mammalia; order Carnivora; family Mustelidae; genus Mellivora; species Mellivora capensis. The sequence continues at coordinate 17,737 of PISX010012317.1, read as the reverse complement.
CATAGGAAATGGGTTTATACTTAATTTTAACCTTTCTTTCACATTAGAGTGCTACACTGAACATTTCTGGGGGAAATGTTTTCTTGTGAAGCAAGTAGAAAAAGAAAATAGGTTATTTGTGGGTAAAATTGACTTTTCTTTAAACATGAAATTGCTGGACATAATTCATGAAGACAGTTTTTTTCTGTAATGTTTTAATACTTAAAGGAACCAAAATTAAAAGGAAGTCTCTCTCTGCAATTTCTAGTATGGCCATTGAGGGTTTTTTTGTTGTTGTTGTTGTTGTTGTTGTTGTTGTTTAAGATTTTATTTTTTTGACAGTAAGAGATCACAAATAGGCAGAGAGGCAGTCAGAGAGAGAGAGAAGGAAGCAGGCTCCCCGCTGAGCAGAGAGCCAGATGCAGGGCTCCATCCCAGGATCCCAGGATCATGATCTGAGCTGAAGGCAGCGGCTTAAACCACTGAGCAACCCAGCCGCCCCCGGCCATTCAGTTTTAGGATATTAATATATTCCTTGTCAGATCGCTTTGTGACTTTAGCTAAAGGATGAGGCACTGAAACATTTCGTCTTGTAAGAATGGGGCCTTATAAACAAATTCAGATAGAAATTTCATTCCATGGGACGCCTGGGTGGCTCAGTTGTTGCGTGTCTGCCTTTGGCTCAGGTCATGATCCCAGCGTCCTGGGATCGAGTCCCACATCGGGCTCCTTGCTCGGCAGGGAGCCTGCTTCTCCCTCTGGCCTCTGCCTGCCACTCTGTCTGCCTGTGCTCGCTCTCTCTGTCTGACAAATTAATACATAAAATCTTAAAAAAAAAAAAAATCTTTAAGAAAAAAGAAATTTCATTCCAAGTATTATATATTAGCAAGGTAGTAATAACTAATACTTGAAATTATAAGGGAAGTAAAAACTAGACAGTATAATTAGACAAGTTACAATTTAGTAAGTATAGAAGGGTCAACATTCATAATTACTTTGGAAAAATGCAATAGGCTTTTTCATTTTCTTGAAGTGTTTATAATCTTGATGTGTCATTTCATCCCAGTTTCTTTTTTTTAAAGATTTTATTTATTTATTTGACAGACAGAGATCACAAGTAGTCAGAGAGGCAGGCAGAGAGAGAGGAGGAAGCAGGCTCCTTGCTGAGCAGAGAGCCCGATGTGGGGCTCGATTCCAGGACCCCGAGATCATGACCTGAGCCGAAGACAGAGGCTTTAGCCCACTAACCCACCCAGGCACCCAGTATTTTCAAGGAACAGTAGGCTGTTACTACACTGAGTTTTCAATATTCTTATTTGAACATTAATTGCTAGAATAACAAAATATTTTTTGTAAGCTGATTTTTATTAATAAGAGACAAGAAAATTCTAGCTTTATTTTTCTCTGTGTTATAATGTACAACTTTGCTTTATCTTTTAAAAGAATAGCATTTTATTATATCCTGTAAATACTATTCCTTATATTGATTTTCTGGTTAATTGAGAATGTCTTTTGTTCATGAAAAAGGAATAGAAGGCATTTCATTAAAGAATGTTTTTATAGGGGAGTAGCATAGAAAAATAACCATTTGTGTGTATTTTAACTTAATACACTGAATTCAAGCTTGACTTAGGCTACATGTATCCTGGTTTTTAATAATTTAAAATTTTAAATAATTCAATCAACTAAAATTTGTACAGAATATCAAAGTATCTCTCTTTTTTTAAAGATGTTTACTACTGTCTCAAATGTTTTCATCAGTTCTTAAACTTTTTCATTTTATGTTGACGTTTGTCATTTGTCTGGTACTTTGGAGGATAATTAATAAAAGTAGTTCTCGGTCATGAAGTGTGCTCAGACTTTATAAAAAATCATTTGTTTAGGGAGTGCCTGGGTGGCTTAAGTCAGTTAAGAATCTGCCATTGGTTCAGGTCATAATCAGGGTCTTGGGATCAAGCTCTCTGCTCGGCGAAGTGTCTGCTTCTCTCTCTCCCTCTGCTGCTTCCTGCTTGTGTTCTCTCGCTCTCTTTCTATCAAATAAATAAAATCTTAGGAAAAAAAGTCATTGTTTATACCTTTTGGTACGTTTTCCCATAGAAACAATATTGTGGAGGTAAATCTGTCCTCAAACTCGCCAACTCATGATGTGTAGTACTGATAGTATGGGAAAACTTTAATTCATTTGCAGTATTTCTTTGGATAGATGCATCCCTCCACTGTAATCTTGTAAAGATTCTTTTTTGCTTTTCCCCTCACTTTTTAAGCAAATGTGATGGAAACCTGTCTTCTTAGCTTCTGCAGACAGCTCTCGTGGCTTGCTCTGGCTTCTCTGGCGGAAGTTTGTTGTGGGCACATGGAAGCTGGGGAGAAGAGCTACATCAACATGTACAGACCTGGGCTTCCTCTTTGGCACTTCCTGGTCTTGACCGAGGGTATTGGCTGACTCTTCTACTGAGAACTAACCAACGTGTCTTCTTTTTCTTCACTTTTCTCTCAACTCAACAGGCGCATCTTTTCTTCGTGGCCCACTTCCAGTAGGGACACAGTCTCACTTCTTTCTTTCTTCTGCTTTCTGCAAAAGCAATTTCACAGCCCATGTGGTGGTTTCTACGGGTGTGAATGTATGTGTACGTGTTTTCTGTATTCATTCCTTCTTTCCTTCCAGTTGCTAGAAGATGAAAAATGAAAACTCTTTCTACAGTCCACCTTCCTTCCACAGTCATCTCCAGCCCATCCTGGCTGTTTTCTCTTTTTTTTGGTAGATCGTGTCTCATCAATTTTGTAACCATAAAGGTTATAGGTCTTTGGATATTAAAAGGCTGTTTCATAGGGGCACCTTGATGACCCCTACACATTTTATCATTGACATTGGGTGGTGAGGTTTAGGGGAGCCAAGAGCAACAAGGCCATTTCAGAGTTTAGGAGAGAAAATCGATTTAGAGGCTATGGATATAAATAATAACCATTGTGCCCATATTTGAGGAGAGAGAAGAAAAGGAATACAGAATTAGCCATACGTTTTACTGTTTTACTCTTTACAAACCTCTCTCTTTCTGAGTTCCTTGTATTTGAAGCCAGTCAGGATGGACAGAGGTGGGTAAGGACCATAGAACTGGGGAAGAGGAAACGAGGATATCTCTTGAAGTAGAGCACCAGGAGGGAAATTCTGCAGGGTCTTAAATCCTTTGAAGCAGAAGTTCTTAACCATATTTATTTGTGTTATGCATGCACACACATATTTATGGTTGTAAAGCAGGCCATTTAAATTGAAATAGGTGATATTTTTTAAGATTTTTTTGTTTGTTTATTTATTTGACAGAGAGAGAGATCACAAGTAGGTAGAGAGGCAGGCAGAGAGAGAGGAGGAAGCAGGCTCCCTGCTGAGCAGAGAGCCCGATGCGGGCCTTGATCCCAGGACCCTGGGATCATGACCTGAGCCAAAGGCAGAGGCTTAACCCACTGAGCCACCCAGGTGCCCCGAGAGGTGATATTTTATTTTATTTTTTTAAATTTATTTATTTGACAGAGATCACAAGTAGTCAGAGAGGCAGGCAGAGAGAGAGGAAGAAGCAGGCTCCCCGCTGAGCAGAGAGCCCGATGCGGGGCTCGATCACAGGACCCTGAGATCATGACCTGAGCTGAAGGCAGATGCTTTAATCCACTGAGCCACCCAGGTGCCCCGAGAGGTGATATTTTAAAACAATTTTTGATATTGTAAAATCTGCTTCTTTATTAACACATAAAGCCCAGAAGTGAGTTTTTTGAAGTGGTAACATGTAAATGATATTTCAGGGTATCTGCAGTGACTGTAATATGATAGAAAATATCTGAATTCTATTGGTGATAGAAATGAGAAGTGTTGGGGCACTTGGGTGTCTCAGTGGGTTAAGCCTCTGCCTTTGGCTCAGGTCATGATATCAGGGTCCTGGGATCTAGTCCCGCATCGGGCTCTCTGCTCAGGGAGGAGCCTGCTTCCTCCTCTCTCTCTCCCTGCTGCTCTGCCTACTTGTGATCTTTCTCTGTCAAGTAAATAAAATCATTAAAAAAAAAAATGAGACGTGTTGCTCATGTAAATGTGGTTTGTTTGCATTTGTAATTGAAGGAAATGCTAAATTTCAGTGAGAGATAAGTGAAGATAGAGGGTAATTTCTCTCCCATCTAACTTAATGAATTTCTGAATCCCATCCCCAGGTCCCTGTATTCCCCCCTCCGATTCCCTGTGATACTATTTATATGGATGGAATAAAGCAAAGGCCATCCTCATCTAAAAATTATAGTCCCTCTATGCCTGGGTGGCTCAGTCAGTTAGGTCGCTGCCTTCGGCTCAGGTTTTAATCCCCTGGGATCAGGTTCTGCATCGGGCTCCTTGCTCGGCAGGGAGCCTGTTTCTCTCCCCGCCTTTGCCTGCCACTCTGCCTGCCTGTGCTCACTCTGTCTCTGACAAATACATAAAATATTTTTTAAAAATGAAATAAAAATTATAGTTCCTCTAATGAAATAAATTATACCTGTCCATAGAGAATGCAGGGAAAGCCTTAGAGCTGTAACAGGCACCAATCTAGGTACTTTTTTTACATACTATGTTTGATTTTAGATATTTCTCTTATTTATGGGTAGGGTTTAACTTGTGCCTTTTTAGAAAGACATGTGAAATGATAAAGCACTGTGTAAAATAAGATGTAAATGAAATCAGCAGTTGAGTTGGCTTTATAAGAATAAAAGCAAAGGGAGCCTATTTTCTATACAGGGGCAGGTTGTCTTTGCTTTTAATGAAGTTCAGCAACTTTACAGAACGAAGATAACTAAGTGAACATTAAATTGAGCTAGGGACAAGTCATTTAATCTCCCTGCCTTTCAGCTTTCCTCTGTACACATTGATGCCGGTTAACTATCCTGTCTACCTCAGAGGGCTGTTGTCAGGAGTAATGAATGAGATAATTGAAAGTAAACACTTTTAAACTGCAAAACGCCTTACAAATATGAGACGTTATCATTATTAGTTTTGGTGTTGGTAAGGAAAAGTAAATCATGAAATTCAAAGGGTGTGAGGTGTGGCCAACACAACTATATCTAAGACATAATTGTACAGTAGATACTGGGGGCCTCTGTTCACCTCCTTCATGTGTCTTTTTGATACAGTCACTCTCCTTGAGTGATCTTGTTTTCTCACATTAATCCTTAGCCACTGGTGATACCTCCTCTAAGTTTTTATCTCCAGCCATCTTTCTCTCTACCATCAAACCCATTTTTCTGTTTTTACATGTGGGTGTCAGATAAATTGAAGTACTCCCAAGTAAACATATTCTCCTCTCACCCTATTGCAACCTCCCCCCAATTTTTCCCTCTGCTTTTCTCCTCAAAAATAATGACCAATAATCCCCCCTCACCCCGCCCCCCCCCCAAAAAAAAACCCAACCCACAGCACCCTGCTCTGTCCTCCCTGAAGACTCCAGTCTTTGGGATACACCCACTCAGATTGTATAAGACACTTTAAAGGTTACACTTTTGGAATTGGTGAAGATTTTTCTCTTGATGGGGTGAAGATGATATTCCCACAGATGGATGGATAGGTTGTGCATCTTCTAAGAAGTATCACGTAGTTTTGGTTTTCTTAATTAGGATTATGTAAGTTGCTTTGTAAGAAACTTAGTCTGTATCTGACCTACATTTAGGTCAGGTTTACATGCATGCATTTTCACCCATGCCTGATGCTCTACAAACATTGGTTGTTTTACGTAATAAACTGGGGATAGGAGTACCCCATTCTTCTTTGTGAAATCCTAGTTTCCTTTCAATTCCTAGAGTAAATCTTAGATCAGAGAAATCTTATTTCTGATTAAGAACCTTTTATTGTTAGCATTCTAGACATCATTTTTATAGATCTTTGGACAATATTTAGTTCACCCACATCCTTAATCAGTGTTAAGTTGGTAGCAGTAGAATCTTGGATATTCAGGGATGAGGTCTGAAGTACAGAGTAAAGAAAAGAGTTCAAACCAGAAACCTGTAATACCTGTTTAGCCTGTGCTGTAACCAAGACTGGGCAGATTCTCTACAGGATCCGCTTGGGGGAAGTTCCTACACCTAGTGGCTACTGATGTCTTTTATCCTCTAAAATTTCTGTATGTTTTGGTCAAACTATTCAAACACACAAACCACTTTAAGGGGTGTGGTTATATCATAGTTACACTGTGAACCATGTTAAAGAGGGTTCACAAAAGGGAAAGTACTTAGTATTGTCCCAAGTACCATTATTTAACTGTGGTTTCAATTTGTAAAATACGTAGAAGTGTGAAAGATTTAATAATTTTTCAGTAGCCAAGATTTACTGAAGGTTGACTTTGGAGGCACTGCGGTAGAATCTTAGAAAAGTACGACATTGGTACATATGTGTGCTAGACGAGTTTACAGACTTGGGAAATTAGATGTAACTAAGAAACGTGATTTCATCCTGAACAAGTGGTTAACCAGGGTGCTTCTCCAAACACGGCTGCCCCATTGTTCACCGAAGTACCAGAGTTTGTTCGCGCCTTGGATACCAGAGGCTTATTGTCTTGTACATTGCTCCTTCTACCTCTTCCTTACTTCCTTTAAAAAGGAATGAAATATTGGCAGTTACATTTAATGTCCCCGTTATAATTATTTGCACATTTTACTTTCATGAATGGCCTGTTTGAACATAGATGTGATTCAGATATTATTCACTTTAACTCCCAGTTTCTTGTTTTTTAATGCAAACAGCTAAATTAGTATTTAGTTTAGGATTGTTTCCCATTTTGCAATCCATACTTTGCATATAGATTCTTCAGGGTAACCTTGGAGTAATAATTTGATCTTCGATTCTTCTGGGAACCAAGGAGAGCTAAAAAGAATGTGTCTTTCAAAAGGGATGAACTGAATGTAGCTTACTTAGAAAAGTATTAGTATTTAGCAAAAAGCTCCTCCTCAGTTCTTTAAAGGAAGCCAGTTAGGGGCTCCTGTTTATCCTGCAGGACAGAGGCTTCATCATCCTAAAGCAAGGGGGTGTGGGCAACCCTGGCTTTTTGTAAGGAGGAGCGGGCCTCGAGGTTCCACAGGCTTCGGGAGATTAGAGCTTCATTGCACATGGACCCTGATGTCCACATCCTGAGTCTCAGCATCTCAGTCCTTCCCCTATTTCTAAAATAAAATAGAAAAGTAAATAAAAGAATTCCTTTCCACCCTTTTCAGAAATAATATTCTGAATTTATGGTACCCAGAATGTCCAACTTAGTGTTGTGATACTTCCTGGTGCAATGATTTTTCAGTTGGTGAGTTTGATGTTGGAAGTAGTCTTTTTAAAGTCTACTTATGTCTAAGCTAAGTATTGAAAGACCACTGGGGTGGGGGGGGGAGAAAAAACGAAAAAGAAGGACCACTGAAATCGGTAGATAAGAAAGCTATTTTTAGAAACAAGATGCTTTGTGATTAAGAACACAGACTTTGGGGGTCAGAAAGACTTAGATTTCACTTCCAGCTTTATCATGACTAGCTATGTCTTTGGGCAAGTTATTGTACCTTTCTGAATCTTTTTCCTCAATGTCAAATGAGGATATTATCTAATTTATGGACTTTTGTGTAAGGGCTCAGTAACAAAGTATATATTATAGCACAAAGTAAGATTCAATAAGTGATAGTGTTCTCGTTGCCATTCCTTTTAAGTCGAATCAAAGTAAAAGATGCACAACTTTTAATAGATTAATTGTGAAGGTATAAGAGGTCTCTTAAAATACATACTTTTTCATGTGTTTTATGACATGGGATTTTAGAAATCTGCTTAACCTAATTAAAATAGTTATTTAACAGATACATAAGGCATACTGTGTTTCAGGTCTTTTTTTACTTTTATAAATTATATTAATTCACTTAATCCTTGTAGTTACAAAGTAGATACGATTATTTTTGATAGTTTATAGAAGAAAACTGAGGCATAAAGGGATCATTGAGTGCCTGAAGGTCCCACAGATGGTAAGTGGTAGAGTTGGGGTCTGGCTCCAAAGTCCTTATTCTCAATGCAACACTATACAGTCTCTCCTAATGTTCTTTTTTCTAAAATAAAGTATGTGTGGGCTCAAAAAAAAAGAAAAATAGTAACAGTTCTCTTCTAATGCTAAAACATAAAAGGAAAAAAAAAGTCCCAAATTAGAGCAGGGTTGAAGAAAGTTTAACCTAAATTTAACACTTAATTTTATCTAGCTTTTTCCTTCTGTTATTGACCTCATTGAAACCTATTGCAGTTACACAAACACAGTGTGGTACTAAATGTCTTGTACCCAGATGGCAAAAGATAACATGGTGTTACATCATTATCTCTGCTTTTGCCTCACTTTTTTATTTCAGTGTCTTGCTATCTTTTCCTGGGTAGGATCCTTGTGTTTGTACTCTGTTTTCATACATTATTGATTATCACCCCTAAAATGGTGTGCCACCTTTCACGTTTGTCCTTTCTTTCTTTCTTTTTAAAGATTTCATTTATTTATTTGACAGAGAGAGAAAGAGATCACAAGTAGGCAGAGAGGCAGGCAGAGAGAGAGGGGGAAGCAGGCTCCCCACTGAGCAGAGAGCCGGATGCAGGGCTCCATCCCAGGACCCCGAGATCATGACCTGAGCCGAAGGCAGAGGCTTAACCCACTGAGCCACCCAAGAGCCCCAACATTTGTCCTTTCATACCTCTGCTGACTAATGGCTGCGATCCAGGAGCTTGACTCTCCTTGCTTATACAAGGGCTATCAGCTGTCCAGGAGAAGTACCAGATCATGATTTCTGTAGCCTCTGCAATTTTAATAGTTAAGTATCAAGCTTCCATGTTGATAGCTGTTATGAATGTACATAATGATAAACTGAACTTTAAAAAAAAAAAAACCTAAAACTTGTGCGTTTCCCTTTTTTTCCTTTGGTTCTTTTTGGAAGTAGTAATGACCATAGCAACATAAATGTAATCTTTTCTAATTTTGTGGACCATTTGACCTTTGATTTGTCACTGTGTGACTCTTTTTTTGTTGTTTTATTTATTTATTTGAGAAAAAGAGAATGAGAGAGAGAGCATGAGAGGAGAGAGGTCAGTGGGAGAAGCAGACTCCCTGCCGAGCAGGGAGCCCGATGTGGGACTCGATCCAGAACTCCAGGATCACGACCTGAGCTGAGGGCAGTCGCTGTAACCAACTGAGCCACCCAGGCGCCCCCCACTCTGTGTGACTCTTGTCTGTTAATGTGCATTCCACCTTATACTGCACTTAAATGTAATTAACAGATTTATCAAATAAGCCATGACTTTCTCTTCTATGTATTACCTTTCCACTACCAAAAAATAAAAAGTAAAAGAAGTTGCTAGCATATATTCATACAGGCAGATAATACCTACTCTCTGTATTCATTAATAAGATGGTACTCATCACACATCCAACCCCACCTTTCCTACTTCCTTGCTCACCCAATTGTTAGATCTGTTTAGGATTGTTTCCCATTTTGCAATCCATACTTTGCATATAGATCAGTGATGAAAGCATTCTTCAGGGTAACCTTGGAGTAATAATTTGATCTTCGATTCTTCTGGGAACCAAGGAGAGCTAAAAAGAATGTGTCTTTCAAAAGGGATGAACTGAATGTACCTTACTTAGAAAATGGATAAAAGTAGCAACAGATGCAATACCTTATTTGATTTAGGAAATTGTGCAGAAAGAAGTTTTGATTTTGGTGTTGGCCTCATGTTTATGTAAGATTCTACAAGTCTTAGGCATCTTTTGCTTTGGAAACATGGCTACTGGACGGATTCAGTCTTGATGTTGAGATAATTTTTTTGTGGTTCTTAGTTTACTGATACTTTGCAGGTTTTAAAATCCTATCTTTTCCCTATTGGTTTGATCTGTGTTACTCTACAATTTTTTATTCCATTTCTTCCATTCATTTTACTCATTCAGTCAACCAAAAACTGTTTATTCAGTCTGTACTTTGCACTAGGTGGTGTGTCCTTCACTGGCGTTACTATGGTTGAGCAAACACAGACGTCCTGCTGGAGTCATTTTAATGAGGGAGATGGGCTAAATCAGTTGATAAGTCACTGAATTACAGCTGTGATTAGGTTAGTGAAGAGAGATGCGCAGTTTCATAAGACTAGTCTGTAGGTGAGTTGACTGAATTGCGATCCACAGTATAATTACCTAGACAGAGAGGGAAAGGCAGGTCACTGCAGGCTTAGAGAAGCGTTGTGAGAAAGCCCCATGGAGAGAGGGACCATGGTGGGTTTGCAGGACACAGGAAGGTCTGTGTATCTGGAGTGTGTAGACAGAGAAGTCTAAAGCAAAGTGAGATGGGAGAAGTAGGTTACAGGGTCATTCCAAGCAGGACCGTGAAGGCCGCGTTCAAGATCTTTGAGTTAATCCTTAAAGCAGCAGTGTTTTGAGATCACATTTCATTTTTGAAAACCTCATCCTTTGAGAGGAAATTAGGCCCGAATAGGTGTAGGAAAGCTCATTGGGCTGTTGTAAATGTCATTTTAATGAGTTTTCAGTTTTGCAGTGGTGCCCATATTTCACCATCTTTGTGCTTTGTATTTGGGATTTGCGTGGTGGAAGTTTGTCCCTCCATCTGCCTTGCAGAAGGACCCAAAGTCTACTAGCAGGTAAGTGAAAGCGAAGTTTACTTGAGACCTCTAGCTCTTTGGCCACTTAGTCTCAGGTGATCACCTGTTCGTCTCAGAGAATAAGCTAGGGTGAATTGAGGTCTGAGTTGTGCCTTCTGATGAGGTCGCTGGTTTCTTATATTTTGTCTGTTAGACGTGAGACTTGGGGTGGTCGTGGCAGGGGTGACAGTAGCAGCAGCGGTGGCAATAGCAAATGCAATGCGCGTCTGAGACCGTTCTGAGGGTTCTGCTCTCTATTTATTGCTCATCCAGTCTCTTGAGGTGTGGGAACTTCTGCATTCTCTCCTTAGGGATGAGGATGAGGCCCAGAGAGATCTATGAACTTGCAGAGCAGGGTATGAACTCAGGTAGTTTACTTCCAGAATCCAAGCTCTTAAAACCGTTCCTCTAAGTGGGCAGAGGTCAGAGGTGGCAGGTTAGAGAGGTTAGAGCCCAAGCTCACACTGCATAATAAGTCACAGAAGCAGGACCTCGGCCCCACCGCTCTGACTTCAGAGCCCCTGCAGTGCTTCCAAGAGAGTTATAGGTCAGGAGAATAGTTCTTTTTAAGTCAAGGAAGGTCGCTTCCAGTGTCTGTAATTAATTCATTTTAGAGTGGCAACCCATTTTCTTTTAGTGTTTTCTAAACATCATATCAATCAGTAAGAATGCATTTTATATATAGTTTTGAAATCACATTGTTTCATCGAGATAAACTATAATTAAGCTTAATTTTAGATAATAAAGTGTTTTATGTTGAGGATAATTAAAAGTGTATATGGTACTACCACCATTAAGGAGACAATAAGAAAATACAAAAGTGTTGATGAGCAGCTAGAACTCTCCTGTAGTGCTGGTGGGAGTGCAGGTTGCTGCCATCACTTGGTCATACTGTTTGCTATGACCTTCTGAGACTGAACACATGCATATCCTATGACTCAGTAATTCCTCTCAAGTAAATACCCAACAGGAATTTGAATATACATTTACCAAAAGACAAGACCATTCGTGGAATAGGTGTATAATAATAGCAAAAAACTAGTTACTACCCAAGTGCCCGTCAGTAGTAGATAAACAAGTAGTGGCATATTCACTTAATGAAATAATATAATATTATATTATGTAGCAGTAAGAATAATGGACAGCTGCGTGCAACAGTAGGGTTAAGTATCATAAAGGTAAGTTTGGGTGCATATCTTTCCAGGCCTTTAAAAATATGTATGTGTGCATATAGATTTCATTCAAAAGGGAAACGGCTGCTTTTCTACTCTGTGAAGAGGCCACACTGCTGAACACAGGCCCATGGTGTAATGGCACAAGCACAGGAGAATTTATTTTTCACTCACACACAACAGTCCAGGGTCCATGTTTCAGGTTGGGGTCTGGGTGAGGGCCTCGTACCACTCTTTCTGCCTTCTTTCAGGACTTCAGGCCAGGGTTGTGCCTGACATCTTTAGCATGTAGCTTCAAGGTTTTAATTCTGCTTACATTCTGTTGCTGCTTACATTTTGTTGCAGAGATCGGAATCAGCCACAAGGCACACCAAAGTGTGGGTGTGTTAGGAGCAAGGATGGGAGGTGGAACTGTAGACTGCTTCTGTGCCCAGGAAGACATACTTTGGTAGTCAGTATGCCTCATTGTACACATTATTTCTGCTCTTTTGTAATCTATTGTTTTTTTTCTCCCACCGTCATAGTCTTTTTTTTTTAATTTCTGAAGACGTTTTTGTTTTGTTGTTGTGAAATCGATCAGTCTTTTCCTCTATTGATTTCAACTTTTGATGTCATACTCGGAGTTACCCTTAGATTATAAAAATAGCTATATTGCCTTCTCTAGGCTTATATTTTTATTCTTGGTATTTACATTTCTAGTCCACCAAGCAGTGGTTTTACATATAGAACCTATCTTACTTTTTTGTCAAATTGTTGGCTAGTTGTCCCAATAGCATTATTTGTTGTTGTTGTGTTCAGTATATAGGATTGTGTGGCTATATATAAAATTCTTAATATATATATATATTATTAACCTTTTTTATATATTATATGATCTTTATATATTAATTCTTAATATATATAAAATATCCTTAATAATTAGTGTTTAGGTTGGAGTACAGTAGAAAGTATCAGTTCTCTGGGCCATTTGAAGCAGAGAGAGCCACATTGCTTCAAACAAAAGGTGGCATCACTAAGCATTAAACACTTATATCATGGAGAAGGCAAAGTAAGCCCTTTTTATTGGCTCAGAAACTGTGATATACTTTCATATTTGAAAAATCCTCTCCATATTCCTCGCTGGTCCCCAGCCCCTGATTTACATGGAGCTCCATTTGACTCTTATGTCCCGTGTTTTCTGTGCCCTCTCTTACTGCATCAGGGGGAGGTCAGCATACCTGCCCAGCTAAGTGCTGGTTGAAGCTGATATCGATTCTTTTTAGTGAGAATTAAGATGATAAGTTTGGGTACTGTTTTTTTTAATGAATACTTTATATCATTTTAATTCATTTAACATGTGTGACTGTTAAAGTTGCTATTGAAAATAACCAAAGGGACGCCTGGGTGGCTCAGTTGGTTAAGCAGCTGCCTTTGGCTCAGGTCATGATCCCGGCGTCCTGGGATCGAGTCCCACATCGGGCTCTCTGCTCAGCGGGGAGTCTGCTTCTCCCTCTGCCTCTTCCTGCCACTCTGTCTGCCTGTGCTCACTCTGTCTGGCAAATAAATAAATAAAATTTAAAAAAAAAAAAGAAAAAAGAAAAGAAAATAACCAAAGTCCTTTGAACCCTGATGGACATTTTATTAACATAATTTTCTATCTCGGTTTACATAACATTATGCCTTGAGCAAGTCTGTATGTGCACAGCAACTGTAAGTCTTCTGAAAAAAGTAAAAGGAAACCTTTCTTCCTTGCTTAATGTACTCTGCTTAGTTTGCAATCATGATCATGTTTTGGAGCGTGTTAGGTGTTGGGCAGGTAACTCAAGGGCCCGGTGGAACCACCCATCTAACCTCCCAGGCTCACCAGGTTTGCTAAGATTCCTTTGGTTGCAAAAACAGAGACCAAGTGAAACTTCATCAGAAGAAGTTACTTGGTTATTGAAAGAATTCTTGAGGAGCTTTCAGTCCTGAAGGAATTGCTGCACACCTAAATTTTACACAGAACAAGAATAGGGTCTTGAGCATTGGGAGCTTCTGAACCCTCTCTCGAGTGATTTCCTCAGGGTGACACATCTGTGACCACGTTGTCATACAATTGTCAAATTCCCCAGAGAGAGAACCTGATTTGCTCGATGGATGGGAGGATAGAGCCATCTGTAGTAGACTGAATCATATTAATTTGCTAGTTGGACTGTTTTTGTCTCAGAGAAAATGCAGTTTCTCTTGCTTCAGCTTAATAACACATGTTCTGAGGGACTCCTCTAAGTGTCAGGACAATGTGAGATGGTGAGCCTTCCCAACTAATAAAGTCTACCAAGTGTTCCTTTGGTGTTCTCAACTCCACAGATCTTGATTTCCTCATCTTTTTGTCCATTTTGCTACAAACCCCCAGAGAAATTGCAACCCTGGATCAGCTTCCTTCTGCAGGGAAGCTAAATACTGTTGGGGAAAATGACACAACTCTTGAGATGGCCCTTTTCTATCATTGAATAACTGGAGATTATCCTAGCTAGGATCCATGGTAGCAAGGGTTCTTTGTGGTCATTAATAATTCCATATTTCATTGCAGGCCCTTCCAGTCTAAAAATATGGTACAGTTAATTAGTGGAGAGACTACTGCTTCATACTGGTTCTTTCTAATTGAAAGTTTCTATTTGTTGTCCCCACCCCAACCACCCACTGAAGGAGTTCTTGATTATTTTGAATCTTAGTGTGTCAGTCCATTAAAACTGTGTGTTTTGAATGGAGATAACCTTCAGATCGGCTTTAGGATATAAGGTGTTTTAGATAAACAGAAGGAACCATCTCCTGGCTGCCATTTTGCTTCAGTATTATCCTTGGCTGATGAAATGTTTTTGAGACTTAGTTTTCGTTGAAAGCATGTATTTGGGGGCACCTGGGTGGCTCAGTGGGTTAAAGCCTCTGCCTTCGGCTCGGGTCATGATCTCGGGGTCCTGGGATCGAGCCCCATATCGGGCTTTCCGCTTGGCGCAGAGCCTGCTTTCCCCCTCTCTCTCTCTGCCTGCCTCTCTGCCTACTTGTGACCTCTGTCTGTAAATAAATAAATAAAATCTTTAAAAAAAAAAAAAAAGCATGTATTTGGATTCTGTTGATAGAAAAAAAAATTCTCTCTTTATGTGCAAATGAGGTGTTATAACACAAAATAAACTTCAGAGTTTGTACAACCAAAGTGAATTATACCTTATTTATGCCACAGATGAAACAAATCAATTGTGGCAGATACATTTGTGGAAACCTCAAGACTCTAAATTGAAGGCAGTTTATTACAGTGATTTACAAAAGAAGTAGCTATTGAACAATTTCTTTTGGGTGGGAGTTATGAAAACTTGATACCAATATCTTTTCTGTTATTTGAATATTAAATTTACTTAAAATTCTTCATCTTCCCATGCATTACCTTTCCCTCAAACACACACTTGCAAGCCCACATATACACATATTCTAGTTTTCATAATGCTGTATTACATATGACTTCAGTAAAAAAGAGCTCTTCAAATGAGGGAGAGTATATTAGCAGTGTATAAAATCAAATTTGAAATTTCTGGTAAGAATGTGTTCTAAACAGAAACTCAGAGTAGATAAATGATGATAAAATAGTATTCTGGAGACAGCTTGAGGAAGAGGAAAGAGTTAGACTTTGTAATCAGCCAGACTTGACTTTGAATCCCAGACCTGATTCTAGCCATAAAACCTCTTTGAATTTCTGTTTCTTTTTCTGTAAAGTGAGATCAACAGCTGCCATACAAGGTTAATGTAATATACTTTGATTGAGTTCCTGGCACATAGTAGATACGGGAATAATAAGATACAATCATTATTTTGAATTAGTTGATCAAAGATAAAACAAATTGCTTGATTTATTTTATTCTGGTAGTTGCCCTAGAAAGCATGTGTCCTCTTTCTCTTGTTTTTACCCTTAAAGAAAAATTGAGTTATTGGTAATGGGTTTAGCAGCTTTTTAAATGTTATATAGCTACTTTAGACCCAAGAGACTGACTTAAACCAATTTTCAGTTTTATCCTTAGACCTAAGTAAAGGTCTACTTAAAGGTTATCAAGTATTAAAAAACGGGGAGAGGGGTGTAAACTAAAGCCACCGAAGATGAATGAAGTTAGTGTCTCTTGCCTACTTGGTTTCTGCTACACTACATTGAAGGAAATTGGAGCCCTCCCTCTCTGCCCAGTCCTAGGAGGGCCCCTAGCGTCTTCCTGGCCTTTATTCATCCAGTTAGCGGTGATTGTAGACTGTGCTAAATTGGCTGCTTCTGTCTACCAGTTATAAAGACTTGAGTTTCACATTGTCTTCTGAGACACTTTGAGAGATCTGCCAGTGGTTTAAATACAGACTTTTGTAGGGAAAAACAGATAAATGCACACAATGAATCTAGGACGAACCCAATCTCATGAACATTAAAGTGTGAAGCAGAATGTATAAATACAGGAAAGATATAATTTGAAGAACTCATTAGTGAGTTTTTTGGTGACCTTATATGTGTTGATACAATTAAGGTCTTCCTAATGTTGTCTTCTGCATCCTACAGAGCCATCAGGGGTTTCTTTTTTTTTTTTTTTTAAAGGTTTTATTTATTTATTTGACAGAGAGAGAGAGATCACAAGTACACAGAGAGGCAGGCAGAGAGAGGAGGAAGCAGGCTCCCCGCTGAGCAGAGAGCCCGACATGGGGCTCGATCCCAGGACCCTGGGATCATGACCCTAGCCGAAGGCAGAGGCTTAACCCACTGAGCCACCCAGGCGCCCCCCCATCAGGGGTTTCTGAGAAAGGGCCTGGGTAAAATCAGCTCAAGATTTAGTTGGGACACAGTCTCTTAGACAAAGCTTGGACTGAGCATCTTTCTGGGCCATTACTAATAACTTGTGCTTCTTTATCTTCTGTTGTGTAACTCTTTCTCCACACTTTTTTTTAAAGACTTTGTTTTTTTAGCGTAATTAGGTTCACAGCAAAATTAAAAGAGAAATCTATAGAGATTTTCCATATGCCTTTTGTCCCTACACATGCATAGCATCTCCCATTTTCAACATCCCCCACCGGCATCTGCTCTTCTTATAAACTTTTGTTACAGGTTTCTTGTTCCTTACTCCGTGGTGTGAGGTAAGAAATGAATGTCCAGCATTATAGGTAAAGAAAAGGCAATATGTAGAAGAAGTAATACTTTATCAGTATTTACTGTGTATTCATAGCGATGTATGTTCTGTCTGTTGTAGAGCTCCCTAGCAGCCTCTAGCTCTCAATGCTAGAAAGTAGCCTATGTATCAACCTTGCATTAAAACACTATGAAGTAATGTATGGAGCACTGGGTGTGGTGCATAACAAAATGAATCTTGGAACACTGAAAACATAAAATTTTTAAAGTAAATTTTAAAAAATACTGTGAAATAAGATCGAGTAGAAACCCTGAGCCCAGTGTTGTAAACTCCTTCTATTGCCCCATTTCATTTATTGGCAAAATTCATGTGTATAATCTTTGCTGTGTGATCACAAAAATCTTCTTGTGACTGACTAATTTGGAATGTTTCCTTTTTCCTCCTTAAATTAAAAAACAAACCCTGTACCATACCTGTACTTGAATATTGAAGTTTCTGCAGGTATTTTGTTTCTGAATAATGGGAGTTGAAAGTCTAGGAATGAGTGAGATAAAAACTTTTATTTATTTTTTTTTAATTTTTAAAGATTTTATTTATTTATTTGACAGTCAGAGATCACAAGTAGGCAGAGAGGCAGGCAGAGAGAGAGAGAGGGAAGCAGGCTCCCCGCTGAGCAGAGAGCCCGATGCGGGGCTCGATCCCAGGACCCTGGGATCATGACCCAAGCTGAAGGCAGAGGCTTCACCCACTGAGCCACCCAGGCACCCCGAGATAAAAACTTTTAATTGTATGAAGGAGACTTGGGAGGTAGCAGATCTACCTATGGATTCTTTTTTTTTTTTTTTTTT
>PISX010012316.1:17107-61306 GCA_004024625.1 Mellivora capensis | reverse complement strand
GGCCGCGGCCAGGTAATTGGTTTCTATTTTAAACTTCACTTTGTTCTGGCGGAGGTGGGGCGCGGGCAAAGGCGTGGCCCGAGGACGATTACATAAGTATTCACACCTGATTCGGGCCGGCCGGGCGCGGGGTGCGCGGCGCGGGGCAGCCCGCGGGCCCCGCGAGGGGCTGCCGCGCGTGGGTGTGGCGTCCTGCCTGCGTGGCCTCTCTCCGTCCCGCGGCGGCGGCCCGCGTGGACGCGGGGTCAGTTCCTCGAAGCCCAGATGTGCCCGAGGGCGTGGGGCCGGGCCTGCTGGCGGGTCCACTACGTAACAAAGGGCAGGGGCTGGGGGACCCAACAGCAAGTCACAAAAGGAACTTTAGACGGTGGTGGTCTTCCCTAAACACGCCCCGAAAGCGTCCCCCGTCCCCCGCCCCGCCACCCCCCACCCCCCCAAACCCCCCGTGAACCTGCCATTAAGTCTGTGATCCTGATTCAAGATGATTCAGAAACGGGGGCCCCCGTCCTGTGGCCCTGTGACAAAATGCACTGAAGTAGGGACGGGAGTGGGAGCAGGGCTGGCGACCCCCCAGCGGGATCCTCTCCAGATGATGCTTTAAGCCGCCCTATTAATATGATGGGAGTATTTTGGTTTAGGAATGTAAGTGCTACTTTAAGGAAGGAGGCATGTGTGCTATTCGATAGGCTCCTCCATGCTGCCGCGCAAAGGCTGGCCTTATCGTTTTAGCGTGTGTTTGTTTCCTCCTCCTTTTCCCTTACATTCTTCGATTGTGGCGACAAAATAGCTGCGTGTTTATGTTGACGCAGACCTGCTAGAACTAAACACACCGCAGGCGCGCATGACTAGGAGCTTCCCCTCTTGGTGAAATTGGGGAGCGAGTGGTGCGAGCTGGCCTGGAGCCTGGGTCTGGGCGCTGCTGACCGGAGGAGGACATCTTCAGTTTCACTGGGCTCCCGGCCGTCTCGTGGGCCCGGCCAGAGCAGCCAAGCCTCAGAGACTTGAGTCCTCCAATTAGAATGTTGCCGGGCTGAGGCCCAAGCCTGTGGGTCTAGTCCAGTGATTTTCTTAGTTCCTTAGGAGGACTTTGTTTCCTTAAATTAGCTTATTTGAATATACTGAAACGTTTAGAGCACATTAACATCCTAAAAAATATTCGCGGTCCCCAGGGATGTGTAATAAAATGACCAGGAAGAGTGGGAATGCCTCCCTGGAAGGAAACAGAGCAACGCTTCGGGAGGCACAGTGCTCAGCAGTGCAGAGAGAGGGGAGTTTTGCTTATTTTGATTTCTGGAAGTCTTTACCGGAGTCCTCTTTCCAAATGGCCCGGTACCTGGAACACACTAGAGCAGGAACTTGCCCTGTGTGCGGCTGTTCATCCTCGGTGAGAAGAGCTGAGTGCATCGCTGTGTGTCCCGTTGTGACTGGTAAACGGCCTTTGAGGGGGCTGGACAGTCGTGGGATTCAGGTGTTCCTGGGCCTCTGAGGTCCTGTGTGTCTGACTCTGGAGGATGTTGACCCAGAGACTTTGATGGAGGAAAGAGAATGAGAGAGGTTTTTGAAAGCTGGTCAGTGGGGAAAGCGTGGTGTTCTCATGTCCATAAACTGAACTTTACCTTCATGTACCTTAGTTTCTCCTACATGGAGGTGTTTGAGTTTTATAGATTGATGAATTTGATGTGGATATTGTGTCCCAACACTCACATGGAAAAGAAGAGAGACTTCTTTAGAGAATATTGGAGAATGAGGTATGCTCTCTCTCCCAGACGGTGTTTTCAGTCTGACCAAATAGGGAAACGTGGTAATGTGATCGAGGACGTTGAGTAGTTTCATCATGGACACTGTTCTTGAAAAACCAGCTCAGTTAAATGGGTCGTTGTGGATTTTTATGTATTCATTTTCCAGGATAGCTATTGGTCTTATATGTAATGTACCAGAAGGAATTTTTTAAACAGGCATTTTGTGGGAGTGGCTCTAAGTCTGGCAGGGCAGTGTGTGTAGAGTTTCAAGTGCATTATACCTTAATGTCCCAGGAATAGGACACTGGAGTAGAGACTGGTTACACTGAGAACGGAGGAGCTTGTCCGAAGGCCTGCGCTTTCCTTTTATAATGCGCTTGTTTTCTCTGTTCAAGATAGGATGCTGTTTTGGGTTTTATTCCATTTTCAACCTTGAACAGGGCAGGTGTTAATTATATAATTAAAAGTGGTATTTTTGCTTGCAACTCGATTTCTAACTGAATTAAGCATCTGTATTAAAGGTGCAGGAAACAGAGCTTTTTCGCTGGTGTTTGAAAGCCAAATTTAGCCGGAGACATCGAGACTTTCTCAAGGGCATGGATTGAAGCAGAAGTCAGAGACATAATGGAGGAAAGCAAAAGAAAGTTCCATTTGTTTGATTACATATCTGCATTATAAATATTTGAATATAGAAGTAACGTTCCTTCCTTAAAAGCAGACGTCTTGGGGCACCTGAGTGGCTCAGTGGGTTAAGCCTCTGCCTTCGGGCTCAGGTCATGATCCCAGGGTCCCTGGATCGAGCCCCGCATCAGGCTCTCTGCACAGCAAGGAGCCTGCTTCCCCCTCTCTCTCTGCCTGCCTCTCTGCCTACTTGTGATCTCTGTCTGTCAAATAAAAAAAAAAAAAAAAAGAAGCAGACGTCTTCAGTGCTGGAAGTGTCTGTGCGTTTCAGGGCTCCCGCAGACCTCTTCTTTCGCCCTCACCTCTCCCCCTCCAAAGTTCTAGAGAGTATGAGAAGAGTTGAATTAGCTCTCCTCTTCCTGACCGAAGTCCAGAGAAAGCTAGGGCCGTGCCCGCCTCGCCGAGAGTCCATGCCTTGCCCTGACCCTTGGTGGACCCCTGCTCTGTACTTGAACTGAGGGCTGAGCCGGCAGCCGGTGCTGGGCCTTCCGTGGGCAGCTTACCGCTTGGCTGCTTCGACCCCTGCTTCCAGAACTAGTGATGTGTAAACATGCACAGTGACCGTGTCGCCGTCTTGGGCTCCCAGACCGTGAGTCCCTGGGTAGGAAAGGTCGTGCCTTCGGGGTCTGCGTGTTTCAGGTGATTCTGACGCGGTGGTGTCAGGTGATTCTGACCCGGGACGCGTGTGGTTCTGAGGTCTGGGCAGACCGCCTCTCCATGAATGTTACGGGGTTGGGCAGCAGGCTGGGGCGTCTGGGCGGGGGATGTCGGCTGCAGGTGGGTCTTTGTGCGCTGCCTGCCATTCACTTTGCCCAGGACGTGGGGGACCAGCAACTTTTGACTCCTGCTTTGTGTCTGGCTTAGTGCCAACTGGTGGCCTGGGCCACCCGGTGTGACAGAGACCCTCTTCTCCCTCCTGTCCTGTCCTGTATCTCCCTCTGGGGCTGTCACCGCTAACCTTTCCACCCAATGGCCAGTGGCCAACAGTGTGTGGGCAGCAGCCTGTTACGGGTCTGAATGGGTCTTGGGGCTATGTGAGTGACAGCATTTTTCGGGTTCAAGCCTTGGCCTCGGTTCTCACTGGTCCCAGAAACAAGGGAGTTTGGGGTGGGACATGTGGGACATTTCTCTTTGATAGAGGGGTGACCTCTGCATGGAGTGGGTTGAGACCTCCCCTCCCCACCTTTTAGGGTGGGTTAGGGGTGGGCGGGGTTATGGGACATCCTCTTCATCATCAAGCTTTAGCTGGGACTGTCTTAGAGTTCTCGGGAATATTGGTGACTTGTCACAAACCCACTTTAAGGAAAGAATCACATCAAATGTTTATGAAGAATTTACTAGTAAAAGTAACTTTAACTTTAGAAGACGAATAAAGAAAAACATTCACTATGAATTAAAAATGTCTCATCCAGTTCTTGAAAATGCATGTTTATTTTGAAATTAATTTTCTTCGACAGAGGACTATTTTCGGGGTGTGACTTTAACAGCTATGGGAGGATACATCTCAGGCCCTATAAATGTATCGCTTAGATTTGGAATCTCTGCCCCCCACTGGGGTATGTCAAGTATATTTTCGTCGGACTGGTAAAAATGAGCAGTTGCAACTGTCCGTTTTGTGTATCCCTTATCCCTTGCTTCTGGCTACATGTGATTTGAACAGCTGAAGCCTTTCTTTGCAAAGCTGGAGCTGGCTGTCATTATTTACGTCCAGAATGAGACGTGTCTCGGCGGCAGACATGCACAGTGTGAAGGAGTGTAATTTTGTGGCTCTCAACATTCCTTAAAAGTAGTTCTCCAAAAAGATCTGGCCTTTATTCTTTGATTCCACTGGTGTGAAGCTCACAGAGCAGGAGTAATTAGAGATGCAACTACTTTGAGAACGTAAACATGTAAATGTATGTAAAGTAATAAATAAAACACTGCACAGGGGAATAGAACAGATAAATCATTTAGAGACTATATTGGGCTTAGAAACATTCTGCTGTTTATTTCAAATGTGAGTTCATTCTGGTAGATTTTTTTC
The DNA here is from genome assembly GCA_004024625.1 of Mellivora capensis. NCBI lineage: Eukaryota > Metazoa > Chordata > Mammalia > Carnivora > Mustelidae > Mellivora > Mellivora capensis. Next base: position 56,863 of record PISX010012316.1, on the reverse strand, counting down.
TTCCTGGCTGTGTATGTGTGTTTGGTCAAGAATTTAATCAAGTTGTTTAATCAAAATTTCAGGGATGGGTATTATATATGATTGTAAAGTTCAGACACTTCTCAGCGGAGTGCTGAACGCAGGCGGAGATTTTTAATATATTTTATTTCAAGGCCAAATTAATCTGGCGTGTTATTCCTTCAGAAGCAGGTAGACTGGTCTCCCGAGGGTCTGGCCCCCCGCCCCGGGGAGTTGCCGATGGCCCCTTGGCCTTTGGATACAGCTGTCCTGTTATTTTCTTGCTCATTTAGGGGATGGTGAGCTTAGGCTAACATGTGGTGTTAGCTTTCAGGACATCGTTAAAGAGAAACTCTCAAAAATCGAGGTTCTCTGTTAAAACTCTGTAGTTTTCCCCAGATGGTTAAGGATTAAAATAGACTTTGCAGCATTATTTAGTAACACTTGGAAACCCCTGTCTTCAGCTCTTGCCGTGTTAAAGTAAAGGATATTTGTTTAGGAATTTTTCCCTTTGTTTCAGAAAAGGGCAACATGTGTCTGCCTTTGCCATATGGCACTATTTAACCTATATTGCTCGAGCTGACTTGGCATGGTGTTAGGCATTGATTGATTTCAGCGTTCGAGAATGTTCTTTGAAATTTAGTACAGGGAAGAATGCATCCAGAGTGGGGGCGGGGCTGTTCGCGGCTCCAGCCCCCTGGCCTGTTCCACTGACGCTTCAGTGTAGTGAGCAACTATCACTTGTCTCTTTCCTGCAATAATTTTTGTGGGAAATAGTTTGATATTCAAGGTTGACTGATTGTGTTAATTCAGGGAACTACAGAGCCCAGTGGGAGTAGTTAAAACTTCTGTGGGATGCGGATAGGCTCATAGGCCCTGTTTAGCTCCTGATTATTTTAGTGATTTTAAGCTAGACCTGAAAAATGTGTTTTTTTTACCCCCTTAAAGACTTGGCTATTTTTTTAAAATGGGTGGTCATTTTAAATCCCTGAGCAGATGGATGACCCCGCTTCCCAGTGTAAACTTCCGTGGTGCTGTTCTGGAATTATGTAGAGGCAGAACAGTGATGCCTTCACTCAGTGACTTGTTTACACATCCTGCTTTCGAGTTTTTGGACGGTCTTGTGTGTAATTCACCAGAGTGGCTTCTTAGGCGACATCCTGGGAATTTACAAGCAGGGACCAGCACAAAGATCGTGCTGCCATTGTTAGCGGCGGGAGCCAGGGCGTCTCCCCGTACCCCTCTCGTTGATCTGCCTCTGTGGCTTCATCTTGCTGGTTCTCCTGTTTCAACGGAAGTAAACACATTTACACTCCGCGTGTGCGTGTGTGCGTGCACGCGCATGTGTGCCGGGCATCTGGGGGCGGGAAGGCGGGCCTGGGTGTCTCATAGCATCGCAGAGACGTGCTCGAATGCTGCTTTTGGTGATGCATAATTTATATTGACATTATCAGTGACACGGAGAGAACATTTTTACGCCACTTTGAGAAAATATCATCATTCACATTGATAATCATATTCCCACCAGATTAGATTCATCATACCAAAGCTTTTCATGTCTTTAGCGTGACCATTAGCATAATGACGATAATTTGTCCCTTTGAGTAACACCATGCGTAATTTACATTAGCGTTATTGTGGTGAGTTCCGCACAGCCCAGGTGTTCAGGGGCCGTCCTGAGTCCAAAATGGCTTTTTACTTCTTAGCGGAAGGGACAAGGAAGAGGATCTTATTCCTAAAGCCAACTTAAAAAACATGGCTGGGAGTAAATAACATGAATTCCTCACATAAAAGTCCTTGCCATAGCAACGTAAATTTGGGGACAATTCTGTAGAGTCGTGGGATTAGTGGTTTAGCAGCAGGATTAAAATTGGCCTCAGTAAATTACCCTGGTGACAGAAAAGCAGAATCTGCTAATGGTTTTACGGGAAGATTGGCTCCCCCATCGGTCCTAGATTGACGACAGAGCACAGCCTGCTTAGACTCTGAAATTTCCAAAGGAAGGTTAATTTTTCTAACAGCTATCCAGTTTTCAGCATCTGGAGGAATCAGTTAAAAAAGGAGGTTCCTGCAGCTTGGATTTGGGCCGTGATTGGAGATGAGGTACAGTCTGTGTTGGCTCTTTGGCTACGGAGGGTAGAGGGGCCGTCGTCTGCGTGCGTTTCCCGCTGTCCTCGTGAGGTCTGCCCTCTGCGGACGGAGTAGGCCGTCGTGGGAAGAGTGGTAGAGCTTCTGGGCCACGAAGGCACCTTGTAGAAGCTTCTGGGCTGGTGGTCGCTGGAGCCGCACCTTTTTGGCTGGAGCAGAGTTAACGTGGGTCCTCATTCCGGGTTTCCAAGGAGCGTTCAGTCACGTCTATACAACGACCGTGAAGGAAAACGTGTACTCTTTGACTATATTTACCTCTCTTTGTAAATTCATGTTACTTCTGTCTGGGCTTTCAGATTGAGGCTTACATTTGTACTAGAACTGGTGGAAATCTTGGAGGTGGCTTGGGGAGACTCCTGACATGTTTCAGAAACTGAAAAGCAGATAGATTCAGTGAAGGCCACAGCCACAGAGCAGAGCTCAGACAGGTTTCCGGGTTCCCAGTTCCCAGCGCGTGCTGGATGCCACAGCAAGGGGAGGTGGGCAAAAGCCCACTTTCAAGGTGACCTTGGTTGAGAGCTCGCTGTGTGCTGCAGAGTGTAGACCCTGCAAGTGATGGGGTATTTAGGACGTGGGTAGTTTACTACCCCATGTCAGTTTGACCTTCTGGTGCTCAGCTCTAGCCCCAGAGAGAAGGAAAAATGTGGGCTCCATGTTTGCCTCTCTCAGTGGGGCATCTGTCAGTGTGAGAACCAGATGGGCCTTCCCATCCAAGGTTCCTACAGCGCTGCCCGCCAGAGGCACAAGGGAAGCCCAGATCGGCGAAGACCTAGCAGCTGTTTTGCTCAGATTCCCAGCTCAGCATGGGGCCGGGAAATCGATTTTCTTGGGAAACCCAATGGTAGCACCAATAATAATCCTCTTATGAGACGGTAACCATAGGAAGTAAATGACCAGCATGGGATGGAAAGCCCTAAGAGAAAAAAGACACCATGAAAAATTTCAGGGAGAGGGGTCGAGAAGACAGACGAGAGTTGTTGGTAGAGCAGCGGTTTCTCCTGGGCGTTCGTGCTAAGCCGCAGCGGGTGATGGGGTTCAGGGGTGTCGGTGGAGAGCGGGCTTCTGTGTGGTGGGTGCTCCGAGAGCGGGGGCAGGGGACCACAGACATCCAGGAGGGGAGCTGCTGGCTGGGACAGGCTAGGGAGTGGCGCTTCTCTCCGTCCACACGTGCTTGGTGCACGTGGGCCGCAAGGCGACCGAGAGGAAGGAAGGTGGGCCGGGGAGCGAGCCAGACACGGGGGGCCCCGCGTTTCCTTGCATGTCCGTGGGTGTGCAGTCGAGTGGCCACACGCGGCAGCCCGTGGCCCTGGCTGGCTGCTGTTGCTGGGCTCCAGGTTGCTGGGTGGACGCCTGAAGCTCATTACGGGTCTGTGGGGAGGTCTCTGCCCGCTCTGCCCGTCTGGGCTCCCTCGGGAGCTGGGCCGGCCGCGGCGCATTTTGCTTCATTGCGCAGGAGCCGCTTAGAAAGCCGAGCCCGCTCGTGGCTCCGGGCGCGCAGACAGGGCCCACGGTCTAGCTTTCCACGTCAGAGGAAAAATCAGTACGTCGAGACCCCGATTTAGAATCGCTTTTTCCTTCTCTGGAGAAGATCGTACCGAGTACGTTTTCATGATTTACTGGAGACTCTGTCCTAGGTAGTTTGCTGCCTTTCTAGAAGTTTTCATGACCTACTACGTCCAGCATGAACTCGGGGTTGCGTAGATCTGTTTGGTCGGTATCTGGCTTACGGACATCATCCTGAATGCGTGTTTGCAGGCGTGAGTATCTGGTAATTGAAATCTTGTTATTTGTGTGTCGGCAGTAAGAGTTGCTGGTTTATGCGCATCTCATGCCATCCGCAAGGCGCGGCGTGCCTGGGTCGCGCGTTAAATGTAGAGCGAAACATTAAGAAAAACCAGGGACGAGGAAATGAAATAATAGACCGTGGCGAGGGGGGAAATAGGGTGATTGATCCAGATCACAACGCTCCTTCCGTTGTGGGCCGTGCTTGAACCAGAATTTAGTCGGAGCTTTCCGGCGACTGAAGCACGAGTGAAACCTGCCGTTGGTGTGCTGAGTTGATGACGAGGGCAGGAGTCACCAGTTCTCCTGTGGGAGGAAAGCCTCCGGCACAGACACCAGAGGGGACGTTTCTGCACAGGGTATTACTGTTATTTCTTAATGTGAACAGTGTCTTTGGTTTTGGTCTTACGGCCAGTGCATAGCGACTCTCGAAAGGTTGTTCTCGCGGTGTTTCAAAGAACCAACAGAATGAATGATAACAAAGTCCAAAGCACCGAGAGCTGTTTTTTGAATCACCCTGAAAATGCGAACCAAGTTATTGCGTTACAGTTTCCCATTGTATTAGAAGTTTAATTTTTGTTACTAATGTCTTGTTATAGACTTGAAGCCCCATTGGCGAAGGCCTGGGTGGGCCCCCAAATAAATAGCTCGCAAGTGCTCTGTCAAGCCTCGTTTCCTTTCCACAGACATTGATCCCATGCCCATGGTGAGCAAGCAGTGCCTGCGTTCCTTATGGGTACTGTTTGGTATTTCTAACCGTTAGGAGCTCGGGAGGCCTTTCTAGCCCCCATGCCCCTGGGAGCATGCTGAGACCCATGCAGGGTCTTGGTCGAAGCCCTGTAGCTGGGCTCTCTCTGTAGACCTCTTCTGGGCAGTCACCTTGAGTTTATGACCTTCCTCATGGTTGTTAGAAAGTGGAGTTAATGGGAGGATTGGTCTGAGCCACCTAGAATTGTATCATCGTGCAGAGATCATTCTGTGGAGGACCCGTCCTCCCACTCTCCAAGCGCCTTTGCCTTCACGATGGCTGGGGTTACCCAGGAGCCACCGGAGAGAAGCTGGGAGCCAGTGGGAGGTCCCCTGAGAGGGAACGTGGCAGATAGTCATATCTCCTCTGAGGACAAGGACTTTGAGTCATCCATCCATCAGGAAGGGGAAATCTAGAGGTTGGTCCAAGGATCCGAAGCAGGGGAGCCCTACATCGGCCCCCTGCGGTCCTAGCCAGCTGGGGGGGCTCACCCCACTCTGGGCTCCTGGCCTTCCCCAGGAAGGTTTTGGAAAGGGAGGTGCCACTGGAGCCCGAGGGGGATGGAGCCCACCTTCCCGAGCTTTGGAAATGAGGGGTCTGTGGGGTCGGCGGGCTTTTCCTGTGAAGGGCCAGATATTAACTATTTCGGGCTCCGCGGGCCAGCCCTTTCTGTTGCAGCTGCTCTGCCTGATAGCACAGAAGCCGCCTGAGACAGCAAGTCAGCAAATGAAGCAGCTTTATCTATGGACCCCGAAACTTGACATTCTTAGGATTTTATGTGTCACAAAATGTTATTCTCTTTCTGTTTTTTTTTTCCAACCACTTAAGAATGTGAAACACATTCCTAGCTCCCGAGCCGTCCAGAGACAGGTGGTGGGCAGGGTTCGGCCCCCAGGCCGCCACGGCTCGGACAGCGCTGCCCCACGGAATTTGAGTGCATCTGTCACTTGAGCCTTCCTAGTAAGCACGCGAGAAGGGCTAGAGAAATGGTTAAAATCGTGTTAATTTCTTATGTAACCCAGTCTGTCCAAATTGTTACTCAGACATGTGAATGACAAACATTATCACTGAGGGTTTTTTTTTTTTTTTTTTTGTTCTGCTTTTGCACCACGTCTTGGAAATCTGGTGTGGATCTAACCCTTGCAGCTGGTCCCTGTTAGGCCACCACCCAGGCTGGAGCAGCTGTAGGGGGTTGAGGTGACACACCCTAAACCAAGGCAGTCGCCGAGGTGAGTCAGAGATCTTCCTGGGAAAGCTCAGCTGTTTGCCCCGCAAGGACGCTGAGGGTCGATGCTCTGGGAATGTCTCGGTGGAGCCTTAGCAGTTTAACAGGAGGAGGAAGGTGGTGTGTCAGCACTTGGGAGCCCTGGGCCTGGTCTCGGTGTGGGGGTGCCGGGGGCTGGGGGTGCGTCCCAGGGGAGGCTGCAAGGAAGGCCAGGAGGCTGGAGGCTGGAGGCTGGCCCCGCTGCGTGTGCCTCTGTCAGTTCCCGGTATGTCATCGAGTGTGCTCTGGGGGGGACGATGTGCTGTGTGTGGGGATCGTCCCGTGTTCCTGCAGTTAGGACCCTCCCCGCCCCCGGGATCCGGCCTCTCATGTGGGTCAGTCTGGCATCACCGTTGTGGCGAAAGGAATTTGAGTGTGAGGCAATGAGTCCTCAAATCCAGGACCCAGCGGTGACTTGGGGCCGGAGATGGAGCCCCGGTCCGCCTTCACTTCATCGTCTGGGAAGTGGGACGAGATGCGGCCTTTCTGAGGGCCCGCGGCGCGCATGGCCCAGCTCCCGCTGCCACTGACCAGTCACAGAGGGACTGACCAGGGGATGAGCCCCACTGACCTGGGGACTTCCCCGCGGCCGAAGGAGGATCGTGGTGGTTTGAGTTCCTTTTCGGTCTCATCGAGTGATAATTTGACATCCGACATAGAAGCTGTGTGAGCGACTTGGTTCTTCCTACTTTTTGTGCATTAAGAAACATCATCTGTTGTTTTTCCTTGCTTCCTTTTTTTTCCTAGGAAAGAGATAAGAATTGTTTTTTTTTCAATTAGGTAGATATTATTTATATTGCCTTTTAAGAGTTAAACCTGTTTTACCGCACTTTGCCACATTTTAGTCTTGTTGGCCCCACAGTTTAAAAAGCAGATGGACGTGTGGCATGGACTCGCTCCTTGGGCCTATAGGGCGTCGGGAGCGAGACCCTGGGCGGAGCCCAGGTGTCGTGTTGTCCTTCATTGCGGTGGCATTTCAGCCTGATGTCCCCTCCCTCTCCCGGGCCCTGATGGGGTAGGGGTCCGAGCCCTGGGGGCCCTGCACTGGAGCTTAGGAAAGTGAGGTCGGGTGCCTCGCGGAGAGGCAGCAGCCTTTTTCTTTGGGATGGATCTGGGACAAGTATATCTGATTAGTCCTTTTTAAATTGGTCATTTAAATATAGTAATGTAATGAATTAATTAATAATAATAAAGATGAATGTTTCCCCCTGAGATGGGTAACCGCTGGCTCCGCAGAGCTGCTCCTCAGAAGGAAGCTCGGAGTCGTTCTCTGGAAGCGAAGGAAGCTCGCGTCAGAGGATACGGGTGAGACGCCGCGTCGGGGACTCTGGCCCGTCCTCCCCACGGGGTGTCTGCAGTCTGGTTCCTGGGTTGTCCCTGTGCTGGTGGCTGTGCGGGCGAGGGCCGAGAGGCCTGTAACGTCCCAGTCCTCAGGGATTTCCCCGCGGGGCATTCTGTGGGGGCTGGCAGGGGTGCTTTGCGGGGAGGGGAGAGGCGGGGGGGCGGTGGCTGACAGGTGTGCAGTTGCTGGGGGCTGTGGGCGTGCTCGTCATGGGCCGCTCTTAGGGACAGAAGCCAGCCTTGTTTTGAGGAGACAGAGCCAAGCTGGTGTTCACCCCCAGGTGTCCCAAGGTGGCTGTTCCATCTGCGTCTTCAGTGTTGTCGCATTTTCAAGGTGACGCCCGGTTAGATGGCTTTGTCCTTCTGCGGCCGGTGCCGTCCTTTGTGGCTTACCTGCTGTCCTGCCTGGAAATGCAGACATGCAGGTCAGCAAGTTCATTACTTGGCCTGAGGGTCAAGTTCCATTTCTTATCCCATCAGTCACAGAAATGCCTCTTCTGACGGCGGAGTGTTGCCGACACACGGGGATTCTGTGTGCCGTCCTGTGTGCGAGTAGCAGCGTCCGAGTTAAGAAAACTCAGGACTGGGGCGCCTGGGTGGCTCAGCGGATTAAAGCCTCTGCCTTCGGCTCAGGTCATGGTCCCAGGGTCCTGGGATCGAGCCCTACATCGGGCTCTCTGCTCAGCGGGGAGCCTGCTTCCTCCTCTCTCTCTCTGCCTGCCTCTCTGCCTGCTTGTGATCTCTGTCTGTCAAATAAATAAATAAAATCTTTAAAAAAATAAAAGAAAACTCAGGACTTCAGGGCAGAGGACGCCCGCAGTCAGCGGAGTGACCGTCCGAGTCCGTGCCGTCCCGCTGCGGTGGCGGCGCCCTCGGCCTGCGCCCCGGGTCCGCTTCCCGAGGCCCCGCAGAAGGGCCCCGCGGGCGGGTGCAGGTGCAGGCCAGGGGCCGTCTCCGCCGGCCGGAGATGTGTGGGCCGTCGCCCTTGGGGTCACCGCGTGCTCGTGTACGCAGGAAACGCTCCGCAGCGTTCGCGAACCCATGTGCGTCTCAGTGAGTTCGACGGTACACGTGGGCCTAATCTGGAAAAGGATTAAAGCCGCCACATCCGGCGGGGTCTCAGGAGCTTAGACACTTTCTACCCAGCCACGTGGAATTTCCGGGGCTTCACTGGCCTTAGGATCTGCTGGTTGCATGGGGCCTCAGTGTTGCGGTAAGGCCTTCAGATTGAAACCCCCTTTCCCGGGTGAGCCGTGGCTGGTTTTGGAGGCCAGGACTGTAGGCTTACACGGAGTCACTGAGGGCAGCGTTTCGTTCCTATTTATTTGAAAGTCACTTTGTTTAGTTCACTTTAAGAAGTCTGAGGTTAGAGCTAAGGACAAGGGACTGCATCCTCCTTCCAGTTACCGGGCACTGTAAGGCTGGGAACAGGTGTGGCTCCTTTCTCGAACCCTGGGATGCTGATAAGTTTCTACTGCAGAAGTCCCTTTGCTGGCCATGCCTTGATCTAACGGTCATTGTTCCAGGGAATTAATACGAAGCTACACAGGTTAATTATTAATCACACAGAAATGTTGACAGCTGGTACCCAGTACCTTACACTGCCGATGTCTCTTGGATTAGGGGGTGAAGAGAGACAAAAGTGCTTTGCTTTTAAGAGATGCACAGAGATTTTAAATAAATAAGTTACAGAGAAGTCCACAAAATGGCATGAAAATGCATACTTTCTCTTTAGTGCTGTGAAGGGGGCGTGGGGTAGGCGGTGTGGAATTTTCAGCAGGTAACACATTACTTGATTTCTCACAACGTGTTTGAGCAATTTGGTTAGAGCCAAAAACGTAGGGTTAGTGTTCTTGCCCAAATTAAACTATGTCTTTGAAGATAATTACCCAAAATGCCTAGTTTGGAGACTACAGATTTTTCTCATTTTTGCCTTCAGGATATTTACAACTTAAAGGGGAAATTGCATTTTGAGAAAAAAGAATATGTTAGACGTTTCACAACACATACTGTTTATTGAGTGTCTTCTCTGTGGCCATCCCTGTCTTAGGCATTAAAATACATGAGCTTAATAAATGTATTAAGATTTTTAATATGTAAACTTTAATTTAAAACATTAAAATGGGGCCTTATGTGAGTTTTTCTACAACTCATTTTTTTGGAGATATATTTACTTATTTGAGAGAGAGAGTAAGAGCCCTCGTGTGCACGAGCTGGGGGAGAGGCAGAAGGAGACGGAGAGGGAATCCTCGTGCAGACTCCCTGCTCAGCCCAGGGCCCGATATGGGGCTCTGTCCTATGACCCTGAGATCATGACCTGAGTCGAGGCCGAGATTCCAGCATCACTTGACTGAGTCACCCACGGGCCCCTTCAACTCATTTTGTGTGTGTGTGGAACATCCCAACTTATTCTTCTCAAGGGATGTGTAAAGTGCAGTTCTGTGCACATGCTGTAATGATTTCCCAATGCCCAGCACCCAGTGTGGCCCAGCTCTGACCTGTCTGAGTGGGCGGTGGCTTGAGCAGCCAGTAGAGGCGGCCAGCACCCACCGGCTGGACGTCTGCCCGAGCAAGGTGCCCTCCTTCATTCTCTCCCCTCTTGCTGGATGTTTGTGTCCCTCCCACTCTTTCCTAGGGTGTGGCAAACCTCTCTGATACACGATTTTGTGTACTTGGGGGAATATCTTTGGGGTAAGTTCCCTGGGGCGGAATTTTGGTCAGGAAGGGACATTTCATTTTTATCTTTTTTTTTTTTTTTTTTTTTTAAAGTAAGCTCTGTGACCACCTTGGGGCTTGAACTCACGACCCCAAGACCAAGAGTTGCATGTTCTACTGAAGGAGCCCCCCAGGCGCCCCAAGAAGGGGCATTTTAACTGACGGATACGGCCAGATTTCTCCATAGCGCTATTAGTTTTCCGTTTTCCGTCGGCGGGAGTGACGGCTCTCTCCATTGGCGCTTGGTCTCATTGGTCCTTTATGTCTTGGCCAGCGAATCAGGGAAATACTTTGTGTCAAAAAATTGAAGCATTGCTTCGTGTTTGCCGATCACTTCGTTTCTCCTGTGACTTGCCTGCTTCTTTTCTTGGTCAGTTTTCCACCCAGTTATCCATACTTTGTTGCTTTCTTAGGACAGTGGCCTTGTGTTTGGTGCTGCAAGTATCTTTTTGTTTATCTCGTTTACAGCTTAAAATTTCTGTGAATTCCTTTGGCTCCGGCAGCGTTGAAATGGCTGCATCGTTTCTCAAAAGATGTGTGAGTTGGCGGCTTTTTCGCATTGGAGTCGCTAGAGGAATACAACAGATCTTTTGATTTCTTATGGGATTATTAGTCTGATTACTTTTTCTGTTGATTCTGGAGTAAATGTTGAACCATTTATATTTTATTAGAAAATCCGTCATTTCTTTCATCATTTCTTACCAAGTGTCTTCGACCAGAGTTTGGAAAAACATTGCAGTGTTTTAGTTTTCATTCTTTGTTGGTCATTCCACCTAATTCCCCCAATCCTGCCTTTTAAAAAATGTTTAAATTAGGCTGGCTAGTCTTTTAACTCCTTCACTGGGGCTTTCAAAGGGATAGTGATTTTATTTATCAGTTTTACTGTGTTTTTTTTTTTCTTATTTATTGCCACTTTTTAAAACGCAGATTTAAGAGGTTTCTTTGTTACTTTTTGAATTGAGTGTTTCATTTATATGTTTTCCTTATTTTTAATTGCTGGAGCTAACCTCCCAGCTCTCTTTGTGTCCCGTGGATTTTGACCCAGCTCAGTTTCAGGAGAGGTTTTGGGTTTGAGCTCTGATTGCGCCTGCCACGGGCGTTGCTGCGGAGAATTTAACATTTTCCAAGTGGCTGAGCTCCTGTGGGTTTTGGTTTTGTTCTTTCTTGCAAGCCTTGGCTGTCGTGGTCCTGTGTCATCCTGGGCTCATGAGCTCGGAGCTCCTTCTCGCCCTCTGCTATTTTTCCTTTTTAGCCCAGGTTTTAGAGTGTTTCGTCATCTCTCCCACACCTGTTTTCTCCTGCGGGTCTTCCCGTGCACTCACTGGGATGGGTGTTCTAGATGTTTTGTTTTCTGTGGTTTGACATACAGCTTTAAGGACCACTGTTTTCTTTGTGATTTTTTTTTTTTACCCTTAATAAATACGACTTTTGTGCCATGTAGTGCTTTTTAAACTGTGAATTAAACTTTTAATGATCCTTTCCTTTTCCCTGTTGCTCTTGTTTGCATTTTCCTGGTGTAGTTTGTCTCTGTGCCCGACTTCATGCGTCCTTAGCTTTCGGGGTCTCTTGTAGGGAGCACATAGCTAGACTTTTGTTTTCCCCCATCATGGAGTCTTCCTTGGTAAATTTGTTCCATTTGTAATTTTGCTGGGACAGATGTCCTCTTTCCTAATTAAAAATAAGTTTTATCTTTATACTTTCTTCCTTTTTCCCTTTATTTTCTGTTTGTTGATCTACGGATTATGCTTCCTTTTAATTCTTGAAGTCGGAAGGTAGCCTGCGGAAAGTCCAGTGTTCCTAGTTATACTGGTGGTTATATTCATAGCTTTTGCTTAAACCCGTGTTTCTCAATTTATCGGGTTCAGTAACCATATAATTTGACTTCCTCTTTGGGGACGATGAAGAAATGAGTTACTTCTATTATCTTCCTCCTCTTTCTCCATCTCCTCCCCTCTCCCCGTGGCTCTCTTGCAATTCCTTTTTGGGATGTTGTTTTAGTCTAGTGTACACTTAGGATTTTTACGTTATATTTTACTGCAGGAAACACAAGCATTGCATGTTTATTTTCTCTGTAGATCACGGGTGATTATATTTACACTTCCGTGCCTTCTGAAAATTGTCAGACTTCTTTCATTCTTGTTTTTTCTGAGTTCTTTGAGTCATCGTTTACTTGGCCTAGTTGCCTTTCCAGGGAGATGGCAAAGGACCCGCCGGTGAGGGTGCTCCGGCGCAGGGAAGGGCGCTGGGCAGGAACCATGCCTGGGAGAAGTTTGGTATTGCTGGAGCCTTGAGGTGTGCATGCGTGTGCACGCAGGTGCATGCATGTGTGTAAGCATTGGTGCACGTGCGTGCATGCGTGTGCAAGCATGTGTGATGGGTGGCAGGTAGCCGTTTCAGAGGTCATTTAGAGGGCAGTTAGTCATGACTCTGGATCGTCTGGAAGACTTTGGGCTCAGTGCAAAAGGCAGTGGATGTTAGAGGCGCTGTCACTGGTGGGCAGGATGTGTTCTGCATGACCCCTTGGTGGCCTGCTGCAGGGGCTTCCCCAGGGTGGACACTGGAGGAGGGGTGTGTTCAGGACCGATCCAAGGAGGCTGGTGCTTGGGGCTAGTCCAGAGGCTGAGAGGTGGGGGGAAGAGGGGATGAAAACGAGTGGTTCCCATTGGAAGGTGAGGTTCTGGGGAGCTGGCCATGTGCCAGATACTGTGAGGCTGGGGGAGGCCCGGGAGGACCCCGGGTCCCCATGTACATCTGTAGGGACAGTGATCCCCTCACCAGGTAGGTGGCCCTGTTGAAGGAGGCCACGGGCTGAGACGTGGGCTCTGTAGGTGTGGCGAGTGTGGGGCTGGGAGACGCGGGCCTGGCATTCTGGGTTGGCCCAGGCGGAGGCTGCGCCTGGACGGGGGTTACGGTCCAGCCTCCAACACCTGGCAGGCGAGCCGGCTGCTGGACCAGGACTCGGGGACGCCCTGGTGGACTTGGGGCTCTGCTTTGAACATCTGTCCAATGACAGAAGTGAGGCCACGGAGCCGTTCCAGGAAGAGGCCTGGCGTGCGCCCCCACGGAACGGGCTGTCCAGCCAGGGAAGCCTTTGCGGGCTTCTTGTTGCCAGACGCTCACGTCCCCGCGGGAATAGTACGGGCCACGGATTCAGAGGACACGTCCGAGGCCATATGTCCAGTCCCGGGGTGTGGGAGTAAGGGCCAGGGAGAGCTCCCGCCGGACGTGATGGGGGAGGCACAGCTCAGCTGGTCACGGCCCGGGCTGGCGGCCGGGGGCTCCTTCCTTCCCAGTCCCAAGGGCTGAGGATTTGGTGAATGTGAAAGTTCTGGACTGACAGTGTGTCCTTGTGTTCTGCTGACTGTTTCTTCACTGAGAGCTTGTAATAGAGCTCTTTCCCCTTTCTCATTCCTTCTGGCCAATATATCGATTAGGAATAATGTAAATCGTTATCTTTGTCATGCGTGGGATACAGCTTTGGAAAGGTGTCTTTTCATTCACCAGCTTACAGAAATACTTTTAAAGAAGGACGCTGCTTGGAAGAGTAAGGGAAATAGAGGGAACTTCTGAAATCAGGTTTCTTGAGCTTTGGGGAAACACCTTCCAGGCAGAATCCGCCTGACCGTACGCAGGACTGATCGGGAATCATCGGTGAGACGTTCTTCATGTGAACTCAGTAGAACAGGAGCGCTTCTGGCCACGGTTGGCTGTGAAATACTTGTAGCAGAAAATGAAGTGGATTACAATTCTCCGCATCAGCTGGAAAGCACAGGATAGGACCCGCGTGGAATTTCCCGCAGGAAGGAGCGGGACGTTCCGAAGCCCCTTTAGATCAGGGCTGCTCGGGTCCTCGGGTCCGGAGGCGGTGGAGCTGCTTAGACCCTGCGTCTGAACTAACTTGAAATTTATCAAGCGGTGACAGCGGGTGTGGCTCTGGGAACACGCATTGACGTGGGGTGGAGACGTGCCCTCTCCGGAGCTCTCCTTTATGGTCTGTATGCGTTGTGACCTAGAACCGTGTTGTGAGACTCCCAGCGTGTTCTAGAGCTCAGCTTCAAGTTGAGAAACAAAGAAAAAAGCCACAGGTTTCTGTGAGTTTGCTGGCGCGGAGAGCCGGCCGAGCACAGAGGGTGATGCGGGCTCCCCAGAGAGCCCCGCCACGTCTGGCTCACGAGAATTGACCTTGTCTAGGGAAAAAAGTCTCTTTTCAGGATTCTGGTGATGACCTCAGATGTCTCCAGATCTAATCATTCGGGATAATGCTGTTTCAAGATTAATATAGTTCACGTATGTGTAACCGTAGATTCGATGCCTGTAAATAGTACTTCTGTTCTGTGTTGTGGTTTTTTTTTGGGAATAGAACATGAAGGCATTGTAACTGACTTCAGGCTTTTATGATCTCTGTATTTTTTTTTTTTAAAGATTTTATTTATTCATTTGACAGATCACAAGTAGGCAAGAGAGGCAGGCGGAGAGAGAGAGGAGGAAGCAGGCTCCCCGCTGAGCAGAGAGCCCGATGCGGGGCTTGATCCCAGGACCCTGAGATCATGACCTGAGCCGAAGGCAGAGGCTTTAACCCACTGAGCCACCGAGGTGCCCCTATGATCTCTGTATTTTTATTTTTCATTTTTGATTGTGGCCAAGTAGATACAATGTAAAAATTGACATTTGAGAGATGATTGAGTATACACTTCAGTGCCTACATTGTTTTTTTTTTTTATAATTAATGAATATCAGTTGAGAGAAACCTAAGTTGTCCGCGTCTGGTTTTCTGAGGACAACGTGACTTAACCTGTCAGACTCCAGAGCTTTCAAGTGGAAGAAGATAAAAATAGGCTGTGAAGTTTCTGTGTCATCCCAACATTAAATTATGTTTTTTAAAAATATTACTGTTTCTGGTCAGAGGACTCCCATCACCACCATTCCTTTTATCTGAAGAGTGAATGTCCTCCCTCGGCCCAACCCGGTAATTTAATTTCTTGTTACGCTGAAAGAACGCACTTTTACCCTAAATGCCGTCGTGGAAACTCTTACTAGGTGTTTGGTTATTTCAGTGTAGAAGGGAAAATATGTAACCAAAAGTCATGAGTACTCCCTTGTAACTGTCCACCGGGTATAATACACACATTCATAGATCTTTCCTGAAACTTATTTTTAAAGAACCCTCTAAATAGAAAGAATGAGTGTTGCGCTCTCGTCGTATGAAAAGCAGGACGGCAGGTCCGTAATAATAGTAAGTGTGGGTGTAACTCTGGACGAGTGACTTAACCGCTCTGCACGGTTTTTCCTGATTTTACGTTTTGCTGGAAGAAGGTGGAGACTTTCTTCCAGCCACAGCCTGGAAGCACAGCACAGCCCACTTGGACCACGTCCGGGATTTATACTCAGGCATCTAGGGCTGAACCTGTAGAAGCGCTCGGACCTCATTAGAAGAACCCCAAGTTCAAGAGTGAGCTTCAGTGCCTTGGTGCGTTGTGGGAAGTAGGAGGCGATGTCCTCCCTCTACGCCTCCAGTCAGCGTTTCCCTGTGGCTGCAGGGCCCCCGTGGCCGGGGAGACACCGGGATGCGTGACGGGGGTGGGGGGCGACCCGATCTGTCCAGCCGGGGCTGCTCATTGAGGACCAGCCCGGAGAACTGGCCGGGGCGGGGGGTCCACGCGTTCCTTCCTCCCCTCGAGTGAGGGTCTCACTGCAGCGGGAGCTCCCAGGATGGCGTTTTTTGCTCGGGGACCGCGGGCCTGCCCCACGTCCCAGATGCTGAAGGCCACTGCCAGTCTTTATCCTGGCGTCTCTTACCTCATATAAACTTGTTTCTGTGAAAGTGGGAAGAAGAGCTTCCCCGTTTCTGGACCTTTCTGCTTTCGGGCCCCCAGAGCATTCTCCAGCCAGTCTCGTGGCTGCAGCGACCCAGTGGTCCGACGAGGATGTGGTGGCTGCCCTGCGGGGGACGCAGGTACATCCGCATGGGCCCCCCAGCTGTCTGCGCCGGGCCCGCTGCCGCCGCCTCCAGGCCAGAGTTTGGGGTGCGCCGCCTGCCCGTCCTCTTGGGACGGCCGTCCGGCTCCGCGGGGTGAGTTCGAGATCCACCCCTGCTGGCCGCCCGTCCTCCCTGAGGCCGCCTTGGGAGGCCGGGAGGCGTGTGGCTCCTTCCTGCGTGGAAGTGCATTTATCTGGTAACGGAAGAATCAGGAATTGAATGTACTTACAGTTTGAGCGCGTCCGAAAACGCAGGAAGTTGCCAAACTTCTGCTTCAAAACCGAGGCTGCCCAGGCACGGTGCAGAAGGGCTTTGGGACTTGGACTCCAAATTGATGCGACGAGCTGTGTCTTTCTCCAGATCACAGTGAAAGGTGCTCGAACCTTGGGCCAGCACCCTGGGCTCCAGTTCCCGGCCTGTGTGTTCTGAGCCATGGGGTCACCTGCGGCTGCCAGGGAAGACTGGCCGTCCCTGCCCCTCGGTGCTGACCATCTTGGTGTGGCCAGGGAGACCGTCACCTGACTGGGCTGCGGCCTCTCTGTTTTTGCCAACCTTACTGATGCTCTGAGGCGGGAGGAGTGGGGTCAGCTGTCCTTGGGTTCGTCCCGGCCCCGAGCTTCGAGGAGATGGTCATCCCCAGACCCAGAGCTGCCACTGGCTGACCACACATCCCGGGGCCCCGGCTCCAGGCCTCTGCCCAACCCCCCTGGTGTCAGGTGTCCCATGGGCCCTGAACTTAGCCTCTGTCCGTAACGCCTCCCTTGGAAGGGCCTGAGGTCCACGGCCCCTGCCTCACGTCTCCCTGTCCCTGTCTTTGCTCTGGGGCTCTCGGGACAGGCTTTCTGGTTCTTCGTCCACCTTCTCATGCCTGGAGTTTGGGGGCTTCCCGTGTCGTTTTGAGTCGATGGAAGGTGGTCTCGGCAGTGATGGCCTTCCTCACGTCGCCTGTCTCCCTGACTGTTCATGACTTCCGTCCTCCCTGTGTGCCTGGAGGGGTGGTGCATGTCCCTGCAAGGACATCTTCGCCAGCCCCATCCCCCTGATTCGGAGTCCCCTCTGCTTTCCCTGTGCTCTGCCTCTCGACTGGCCCCTCCCTGTCCCTGGATGTCCCGGAGCCCAGCTCCAAATGGATTGTCCTCTGCCTTACCCTGGAACCCGGCGTGGGTGTGTGTGACCCCGTGTGGTCCTCCGTGCGTGCTGCTGTGTGGCTGTGATTGGCGTCCCGAGCCGTGCTCGTGTCTGGAGCCCTCCCACGCCGGAGCAGGCCTGGGCAGAAGAGAGGGGCCTCCGCAGTGGGCACGGTCACGTGGGGCAGCCGGACTGCACGACGGGCGACGTCCATGGGAGCAGGTCACCTGAACCCCGGGGGGATGAAGGGCCTGCGCTAACGTGTGCTTTTATGGCCTCCTGAAGTGACCCAGCAGCGTCCGGGCGGGGGGAGGGCAGCGACACCTGCGACCTCTCCTGAGCCCTTGGGACTGAGCCGGCGTGTCCACAGGGCCCTGATAGCTCAACGAGGACTGAAGGATTGACGTCCTCAGGAAGACGGATTTCAGGAGCTGGAGTTAATATTTGCTCCCGCGGGACCTTGGGAGTTCCCGGCAGGGCTTGGTCAGTGGGGCCATGGAGAGCCGGAAGGGGAGTCGGTGCCCTCCGGACGGGCTGGGGCGCAGGGCCTGGGCCCTCAGAGCTCCTGCCTGTGCCCTTCTCAGGTGCTGGGTGGTGTGGCGAGCAGAGGAGCGCGTGGGCCGAGCAAGGGGGCTTTGCATCTTTTCTTCCTTCTTGAGGACCCTGTGTTTCTGGCACGGTTCCTCGTCCATGGGCCCGCGCCTGCCGCTGGGTCTCCCCACTGTGCTCCATCCCCTGTGCCCTGCAGGGGGACGTCTGAAACACCCACATGTGGCTCGCCACTCTGCATCCTCCAGGGACAAGGGAGCCATGCAGAAGCCCACCCTGACGCCCCATCATCGGTCAAAGGGGCCGAGCCCTAAACCCCACTGCCCGGCCACCAGTGTGCTGTGTGACATTCAGCAGTGCGCCTGCTCTCTCTGTGCCCGTTTCCCTGTTAGGAGGAGAGGGTGGGTGTGGTTACTGCACCGGGGACTGGGGCACGTTAAATGTGTGGCTCACAGATATGTTTGGGACAGCACCTGGCACGCGGGGGGGCACCCTTCCCTGTGCGTCTGAGCCACAGCTGCCTGGAGGGGTGCCAGGGGACCGCAGGGAGATTTTGGAGGGAGGCCACCAGGGCCTGCGTGTCCCTAGACCAGGGGCAGCTCCATCTGTCTGGACGTACCTTTGTTTGGGGACTGCCCTCTGCCCCTCACATGCTGGCCTTGTCTCGTAATTTTGTTTCATTTACTTACTCTTTTCTTTTTTAGAGATATTTATTTATTTGTTTATTTTTGAGGGAGGGTGAGCACAAGTTGGGGGCAAAGGGAGAGGGAGAAGCAGGCTCCCCACTGAGCAGAGAGCCGGATGCGGGGCTCGATCCCAGGACCCCGGGATCATGACCTGAGCTGAAGGCAGACGCTCAACTGACTGAGCCACCCAGGTGCCCTCGTTTACTTATTCATAACAGGCAAACACTGTTTTATTTAAAGAGGGCAGAGAGCTCTCATGAAAGCGGATTACGAACGTCGTACTATTTGGATGATGCAGGGCAGCGTCTTGCGGTAAGTCTGGGTGGACGGAGTTCCCACAGCCCCTCGGCGCCGTGTCCCCTGTGCGAGCTGAGCATTTGTCCAATCTGGAAGCTGGACGTATGTGCGGCAGCGTCTCTGCGCCCCAGGCCCTGCCTGTGTCCCTCCGCATTTCCTGCTGTCCCGGGACCCAGGCCCCCTCTGGCTGGGCGGGCCCCACAGACGTCCCTTGTCTTCGCCGGGGATGCGTGGCGGAGGCCGGGTTGGGTGCTCCGTGGCGTGTGTCTGCGGGGGAGGACGCGGAGGTGAGCGGCTCTGCTTGCCGGGTCCGCCCTGCAGTCCTTGGGCTAACTGACTTGCGCACGTTGGTCATTCCAGGTCCGCTTCCTCCGTCTTTCATGGCTTTAGTGAGTCTTGATGAGGAGGTGGGGGGCGGCTCTCCCCAGGGCGCCGCCCTTGGGGTTCCGTCTCCTCCTCCCGTGTATCACGGTTGGTTCTGGAACTTGTCTCCTGTGGGCCGTCTGGAAAGGGGCCCCATCAGAGCATTTCTCCGACGGACGTGGGCTCCTTGGCCCGCAGGGGATGGTAAATAGGGTTTTTCAAAGGCTTCTTTCTCCTGTGAGTTTCCTGGACTGAGGAACTGATGCCAAAGAATAAAATCTTTTCTGTTTCTTCTTCCTCGTTCTGCCCGAGGTGTCCAGAGACAGGAAATGGCCTCTCAGCGCCATCACTCTGAAATGTCGGTTTCAGGCAAGGAAAAACTAAGAAAAAAGTTAGTGCTTCACTGAACAAACAAACCCTAAGGTGGGAGACCCGCCGTCGGCAGCAGTTTGCACGGGGTTGCCAGGTTGTGCATGGGGCTGTGGCGTCCGCCGGGGGCCTCGCACCCGGAGAGCTCTGGGGCCGGGCCTGTGCTGGGGTCCCCTGACGCCCGGCCACCCGTCCGCCCCCGCCCCAGTGTCCTGAGGGATCCATGATGCAGCTCAGGCCTTAAAACGACACATCACTAAATAGGTTTTTAAAAATGGGACAGAGAAAAGGAAATCTGTGAACCTTTCTGTAAGTGAAGTGAGCGGGTGTGGGGTGCAGAGGAGGCCTGCGTGCCCCGGTCCCGGGCCCCAGGTCCCTGCTGGGGCTCTGCGCTCCTGATCCCAGTGGCCTGGCACCTCCCAGCCTTCCTCTAGAGCCCCCAGCCACCAGCGTGAGACACGGCCAGGGGCTCCACAAATGTGCCGTAATGCCCTCAGGAGCCCTAGGTCCCGAGCCTGGACGTGAAGATGCGTAGCGTGACGTAACCCCGTGGAGCAAGCCAGCCTGAGCTCCGACTCCGGGGGAGCCCTGCCCATGTCTTCCCGTTCTTAGAAAAGTGCGTGTCGCTGGGGTGGAGAGGAAAGACTTCCGTGCACTGTGTGTGGCTCGTGCAGCAGATGTTTTATGTTTTAGGCTTGAAGAGATGTTTTAAGTGTCATTTTAAGCCTCACTGTCACCTGTGTACAGAATGCCTTTCCGCTTGGGTGACAACAGCGGCACCCGCGCCGAGCGCTTGAGAACCGAGGAAGCTGAGATTCAGATGACGGGCTTCCAGCGCCGGGCATGGCTGCTCCCGGGACCGGTCAGCCTGCTGGTCCCAGTCAGCCCTGATCCGACGGTCTGCTTCGTGAATGCAGGCGGAGGTGGAGGTCCTGCCCCTCAGATCTGTGGTCCAGGCAGAAGACGGAGCTGCCCATGGGGCCCGGCGTCGGTGGCCAGCAGCGCGAGCCGTTTCAGAGCAGAGCACTGGCGGGAGGAGAGCCCCGCGGCCGGTCTTCGGCGATGCGGCTGACCCGTCCGGGTGCCCAGGCGCGCGGTTAGACGGCTGCTGCGGGAGCGCGAGAAGCCGCCCGCCCGCGTGCTGGCATCCACCGCGAGCTGCCCCGGGGTGCCGTTGTGTCTCATGAAAACATCTGTGTCTATGCATTTGCAGCAGTTAATTTTTTTCTTAAAAGCAATAGCAAACTTTTTAAAAAGTGTCACTTGAAAAAAAAAAAACTTAGTGAAAAACCAACAATAAGTAAACTGGGGAAGAATAAAAAATAACATCTCAAAGGGAAACCTGTGATCAGTTGAAACTGGGCCTTGGGAGGCGTCCGGGCTCTGGGAGGGGCTGCGGGGGGTTCGAGCTCCTTTCCTGGGGGGCTGTGGCGAACGGGGTGTATCGGGCGGGTCTTGTTGCTTCTCTGACCCCGTCTCAGGGAAGCCAGATTTGGGTCGACGAGGATACCTTCCTGTTTAATGCTCGGGACTTGTATTTTGCAGACCTGGGGTCGAAAGCGCTTAAGAAAACAATAGTTTCCCTCCGACCTCAGACCTCAGCGTTGGGTCGCTCTTCCTGCCCAGCAGGGAGATGGTAGCAGGCATTTGCCGGCAAATCGGAAAGTAAGTGAACAAGAGTCCCTGTTGGTCAGGAGGCGGGGGTCAGGGCGAGGCGAGGCTGTGCGGGGCTTGTGGGGAGGACATTTGCGTTGTGCCATCCGGGGCCGTGGTGCTGGGAGGACGTCACGGAGGACGCCGCGGGCCGGGAGCGGGACCGACTGCCGCCCGCGCCTGCACCGCGTCCGCTGCCGGTGGCTGGGGCCGCGTGCTCGGGCCGGCGGGCAGCTGCGGGGTCCCTTCCGGGAGGCGCCGCCGTGGGCAGCGAGGCGCTGTGGGCATCAGTGGACTCAGTGGACTCTGCACTCGGGACATTCCTTTCCTCCCCCCCTTGCGGAGGAAGCGGCCGTCAGTGTCTGCGGGGGGCAACGTTTCCTTTTCCCAGGGCCGGTCTGCCACGAGCCGTCCCCGTCTTTGTCTGCCTGCCGTGTGCAGGACGTGCGTGGACTTGGGCCTCCGCAGTGTCTGTGTTTTACCTACGGGGACGTTCTGGAAGCTGGAGAGTGTTGGGCTCGCCTTCCTTATAAGGAGATGTATTGCAGCGCAAACTCTTCTTTCCTTTTCTCCGGCGATTGTGTGGATCGTCATTTGGTTCACGTTGTGAAATGGTTTGATTTAAATTTGCTGGAAGGTGCCTCCAGGGTTGGAAAACTGAAGCCTGTGAGGTCCACCCCTGTGGGTCCACCCACCACGGAAACCCCGAAAGCTCTTCTGGGGCAAAAACACTTTGAAAATCACTTTAAAAGCCCAAAGAAAAATAGGAAATTTGATTTTAAGGTATTTTGATGCTACACAGGGTGGAAAAAGAGCTCCCTAGGTTTTTATCTCTGGATTTGGGGAAAATCCTTTGGCCCGGAGCATGGGAGGAGGGACTTTCCTCAGCACCTGCACCCAGCAGGGTGAGGCCAGGGTCTCCCTGTGAGGCCGGTGCCCAGGTGAGCCAGAGACTTGCCCAGGTGTGAGCAGCCCGGCTCGAGGTGGGCGCTCGGTGGACATCTGCAGACTGTGTGAGTGACCAGACCTCGGATGTGGGCTTCGGGACCCCCACAGCGGGGTTCCTCGTGATCCCTGAATGGCTACTGAATCTTGGAATTGGGGCCACACGGAGAAGGGACCCTCCCCTCGCTGAGTGCCCACCGGAGACCAGGCACAGGCCTGAGGACTTAATGTACGTTTTCTTACTCGACATTTGGAGTGCAAGAAGGTGAAGCGTTCTCTGTATACATTTCTGACAACTATAGAAACTGTACGTGGCAAATGACCCCCCGAATCTCCTTCCACGGCACCAAGAACATGGGGTGCTCCAGGGCCCCTCAAACAGTGTGGTCCCGGGTGCCCTTGGCCCCCTCGGTGGTGAGGAGTGGCCTCACCCGCTCGCGCCCACGGATGTCCTGCTAGCGGTTTGCTGGGACACGAAGGCAGACCCCCGAGGATGCTGTCAGGGTTCGCCTGTTGCGAAGAGAGATGGATGGGGTCTGCTGGTGGTGGGGACCGTTGTCCTGCTGGGAGAGCTGCGTCTCCCTGGCTCTGTGCTTGCTGTGAACCATCACCGATGGCTCAGTGGGCTTTGAAAACCAGTCTCTGTCCCTTCTGGAAACCCAGAGAGAACCGGCCTCAGGTGCAGGTATCTGGCTCCCCATGCTGCCCTGTTGTGCACGAAGGCCAGCCTCCAGCCCGGGTGTCCGGGTGACCCGCTCACGCGCACAGGCCGTGGCCACCTCCTCCTCCAGAGGGTCCTCGGGGCTGGGGTCTCTGCGGGGAGCCCCTCTGTGAGAAGAGGCTGCTCGGGGCGCTGGCCTGTGCGGGCCGAGGCACTGTGCCTGGAAGCTGGAGCGTGTCGCCCGTCTGTGCGCTGGAGAAAAAACCATGAACTTCTAGAAGGACGTGACTCAGGGGCTCTTCCTGCCAGTTTCACCTCCCGAGAGGGCTTTTCTGGAAGAGCTTGGTCACGGCAGGGCTGGGGCTGCACGTGGAGCTTGGCTGAATGTGTGGCCCCCCAAGTCGGGAAGGAGCTTACCGCCCTGGAAGGACAGTGGTATTGCCCATGTGTTTCCGCATGGAGCTGTGTTTTCAGAGTGCGACATGGGTGGGAATTACCCTGTTAGATCGCGAGACTCGAACAGGGCCTCTACCCGAGGCCCTGGGTCAAAGCCTGTGTGTGCGTCTCTCCGGAAAGCAACGTTTGACTCTTGGTCCTAGCTCGGAAAGGTCCCCCTTAGGAGATTTTAGAACTGGCTGGAGGAAGCTGTCATTACCTGAGAAAGCCGGTCCGGTGTGCTCATCTGAAATGCAGGTAGGCTCAGGTTAAGGAGAAAAAGACTAAGATCGCTGACCAGTCTCCTTTTTGAGGACTTTCCGGGCAGGAGGTTAACACGCGAGGAACTCAGGCAGATCCTTGTTCTCTGCCACACGCACGTGGTGGGACGTGTGCTTACCTACACGGGCTTCGACAGAAGCATCATTTTGTTTGCTGTGTGTGCGGTCTCCCTGGCAGGGCCTCTGCCCCTTCCCGCGAGCCCCGCCAGCTTCATTTAGTGCCATGACGGAGGTGAAGCCCCGGGCTGCTCTTTTCCCTTTCTGTGGCTCGTGCTGCTGCAGTCCGCAGCCAGCGCCATGTGCACGACTTGCCCAGCCTCCCGCGCGCGCTGTGACCGGGCACCTTCCGTGCAACAGACTGATTTTGGAAAAAATGTAAAAAAACAAAACTCGGTGTAAATATAAGGAAATCAAAAGCGGTTTGCAACGTATGTGTGTGTGTGAGTGGCTTGGTCTGACTTTAAGCGCAGAGCGGAGAAACCCGTATTTCTACTGAGGATTGGAGTCGTAAACCCCCCACGGGGAATCAGTGACTGGTGCCTTTTCGTTGCTTCACACCGGCAGACGTGCCGGTTAGGGTTTGGTCGCGTTTCTGGCGAGAATGTGCTGTGTGCACTTTCTGGGGCCGTGTGCCGTCCCCTGAAATTATGACGTCTGTTGACTACATGGTGAGCATCTAGAAGCTTCGGGTCGGTTCCCCCCTGCTGGGGGCGGTGCTGTCCCCGGAGGTGCCAGGGGGCCGATCTCTGCCCAGAGAACACGCCAGGTGATTGGACTCAGGACTGGGAAGCTTGTTTGATTTTGTGCATGACCAGAATGTTCTTAGTTATCTCTGGGTCCAAAGAGGCGCGCTTTGGGGGGCTTTAGTTGAGGAAGGGCTCGGCTGTGCTCATTCCTTGGCCTGCGTTTCTCCAGCGGTAATCCAGGTTCCCCCCAAGGCGTGCGGGTGCGTACCCCCTGGGTTTGGAAAGGCAGGGAGGGCTGTGCGTGCATAGCATCAGCTGCCCAGGGAGTCTGGTAGGTAGCGGAGCTAGAGTGAGCATCTCTTGTTTCCCGTGAGGGGAGAGGAGAGCCCGCTGTCCTTATCCGAGGGGACAGAGTGTGGGCTTCTCTGAGTACGTGCGAGTCACAGCATCTCAGATGGACGGGCCCTGCCCTTCCTCCTCCAGCAGGGGACGGTGGGCGCAGGTAGGACGTGGCCCTTCGCGTGGGGATGCAGAGGTAAAGGGGGCCTCTGGCCATTAATAGTGACCGTCCAGTGAGGGGATAGGAGCTCCTTCCAGTAGCTGAGCTGGAAACATACTTCAGACCGGTTGTGTTTTGTTTTTGCAGGACGTGGTTGGGTGGGTGGGTTGGCTGTGCACCTTCGTTCCGCCGCTTTCTCTCTCCCACGGAGGTCTGTGCTCACGAGAGACCCGGCTTGTGCACCGGCATCTCGGCAACA
This sequence comes from Mellivora capensis, assembly GCA_004024625.1. Classification (NCBI taxonomy): domain Eukaryota; kingdom Metazoa; phylum Chordata; class Mammalia; order Carnivora; family Mustelidae; genus Mellivora; species Mellivora capensis. Next base: position 32,080 of record PISX010012316.1, on the reverse strand, counting down.
GACTCCTGTTACCGTGGGTGTCGCGTGGGTGTTGGACAGTATGTTTACGAGTAACTGTTCCTTTCACCGAAGAGGCCTTTCTAGAGTTTGTCTCTGTAAACTTGGACTCCCGAGAGATGTTCGGGAACCAGTGGCCCCAGCTTGGATGTCACGGTCCCCAGAACACAAGAGCAGGCCCTCGGCGCCCTCGTTCCACCTGCTCCAAGCTGTGTCCTGGGTTCCCACCTGGGCCCACATGGCCCTTTGGAACCTTGGTCTGTCGCCTGGCAATGCCGGCCCGAGCGCCCGCTGGCCTTGTTCTGAACGCATGGAGGAGGCGCCTAGAGCTTTCTGTGTTGCGGTGTGCTGGGTGGCGGGAGGGACAGCGCTGACGGAATTAACACACATCCGATCGCACCAGCCCGCTGCCAGTTTGACTCTGGGTTTCGCTGTGGCTTTGCAGGAGCCCGCCGTGAGGTTCAGAGGTGGGCCCCGACTCCGCCTCTGGGTCTTCTGGTTCTTGGACTCCATTTGGAGCAACCAGTGTGACTGCTGTGTCTCTGGGTGCCACGGGCAGCGCTGCGCTCCTTCAACAAAGCAGGAGGGCACTTTTGCATGCGCAGCCCCTGATCCCCTCTCCCCGGGCCTGGGGGGCGGGCGTGGGGCCTACGAGCTCTGAAACCCCAGAACCTGCTGTGTTGTATTTTGTGGTCACTTTCCCCCAAAGCTGTTGCCGGGTGAGACGTTTTGGCTTAGAAAACATCCCGTCCTCGTTTCTGTGAGATCACTTAGATCGCTTCATCGGCAGCGTTTCCCTAACTTGCACAGCCGGATACCACAGTAACATTCTTCCGGGGAATGAGAGTGGAATTCTGTGTGTTGATCCTTTTTTGTTCTTTGCAAGAAAGGTAGACGTGGTCTTTTATCTGCAGAAGTTAGAACTTGCAGGGATGTGTCATTAAGTGTGGTTGACAATATATTTTTAGACAAGCAATGCGGGATCAATCCTGGGGCGATGTGACATCATGTTCTTGTCAAGAATTGCTCTTTGTAAACATTCTCTGGCAGATCGCTCTCCTTAAGAGGCTGCGGCACCCAGCTGGCCTCAGAGGTGCTGCGTGCGCGAGCGATAAACTGGGTCACGTTGCAGCAGTTGCTGGCGGTAATGGATCTGGAGCATTTAACTGCTTTAGATACGAAAGCATTTGGGGAAGATCTGTCCTTTTCTAATTCTGATCCTCTCAAAGTATTGATTGGCGTTTGTACAGGGGCCAAGAAAGTCTTCAATGATTTCTTGCATGATACGCTTTTCAGCTGTTTTGCCAAAATAAACTGCATTCAGGGTATCTTTACAGAAAACGTTTTGTGTGCAGTTACTTAGAATTCAGTAAAATCGATCACCGAAGTGTTTATTTTTCCCGTGCACTCTTAACGAGGGGATTTTTGGGGGGCTGACTTCTGTGCTTAACAGTCCTACCTCGGAAGGTAATGTTTCACAGAATGTTCCGTGGCTTGCCGCACAGAATCATCTCTCTTTGTGTTCTTGGGCACAGTTCTTTATTTGATGGTGGGGACTTCCAGGCTGCTCACGAAAAGCACAGAGGAAAGTGGTAACGCCAGATCTAGGCATCTACGGCCGTCTGTGTCCTTACATGGGGAGAAAAATGTTGGTTTTAGGTAAAAGTCTGGAGAAGAGATCACTGTTAGTGGTTTGGGGGGCAAATACTATCCTTTGTTCTTGCTTTACTTGGAGCAAAAGAGCTTATTTGTAGAAACGAATTTTTGTTGAAATATGTTTTACGATCAACTAATACAAATTTCAACAAGGCACGTCCCGTAGACCAGGGAGTGTGACACAGCGAGAAAATGTGGCGAGTTTCTACACGGGCTTATTTTGTTTTCACTGTTGACAGTTTCTTTAAAAACACTGATATTAGGCACTGATTTGGTGATAATGTGCACACCTTGGAGGTCAGGCTGGATAAAAACTAACCAGCCACTCGTAAGTGGGATTTTACCCAGCACTTTATCTAGAGCCTTCGGATCTTCCATGTCTATTTTAAAACTAGAAATTTATGAGTCTTGATTTTCTTTGGGGTTCTCTGGGTTTTCAGTATTTCTGAATTATTCGAAACTTAGGCTTTCCTCCTCTTGGTGCAGCATGGGAGACCGTCCGAGTGAAACTGCTTCTGCGGTTCATGTAATGAAGCGAGTGACTTGCTCTCTTGGTAACATGCGGGGCAGCCTCTGGGGGCTGCAGACGTCACCCAGCGGCCCGTCTGGGGGGGCGTGGACTCTTAATGGAAACGTTGAGGTCATGAACTGTGCTGGCAGTTCCAGGGGCGCTGGGTAGACCCCCAGGCCCCCGCTCTCTGTGGCCGACCGGGGGCCCCAGCAGGAAATCTAGCCGCAGAACATTCCAGAGCAGCCTCTGACTCCTGTTCACTTTTCTTCTCTCCCTTCTTCCTGTCTTCTTCTTCTTCCTCTTTTTTTTTTTCCCCCGGTTTAGAGAAGTCCACTTTTCTAGGGACAAATAGATTGATAACGACACTTTGTAGTATAAGGCTTGGAAACGGTAAATGGCCAGCAAGAGCAATGCATTGATTTTGGAGAGCAAAGAAGGAAAAACTAGTGAAAGGATATGCTGCTTTCCTGTGGATGGAAAACACCCGGCCCTGGCTTGTTTTCACGAGGAGGCTTCTGGGTGAACGCCTCCATGCCTGCTTAGGATTTTTCTGGATCTGTTATTAGTGACTGGGGAGGAAAATTCCCACATCCTCCCCGCATCTACTCCTGGTGGTTCCTGGATGTGATCAATAATGAGGTGGTGCCTTCGTCTGCTTTTCTCATTCCCCCGGAGGCTCAGGTTTGACTTCCCAGTCGTTCTATTTTAGTCCAAGGACATGCGGGCGGCTTTGATACTGATGTTAATTCATATTTTCTCTTGGAAATACACCGGCATACAGTTGTTGCTGTTCTTCTATTTCCGCCGTCTCTCTGGAGGTGAAAGTGGAGGCTGTCCTCTCGGGGACCAGGAGCTCAGGCGCGGGTGTGGCAGAGCCTGGTCCGCAGCTTCCTCAGTGGAGTGGCCCCGGGGTCCGCGCCAGTCCTGCCCGGAGACCGTGCCGTTCGCATAGTGGGACCGTATTAGGGACAGTTGGTTACATTTGGGGTCCGCGAATGCGGTGGCCCTCGCTTGACGTTTTGGGCATGGGGTGCTGAAGAATTTAAGGGAAACCTTTGCTGGAGAAAGTAGGATTTTGTCGCTGTTGTGTTGCTGTTTTTTTCTCCTACTTCGTGCTCTGAACAAAGCATTTTCGGGACTTACCTTTAAAGCGGGTGCCTTCGTACCACAGTCCGAGCACAGCATTCCCGCTTGGAAATAGGGCCTGCCTCGCCCGTGGGCCGTTGTGCGTGCCTCCCTCCCTGGGATAGTGGGTTTCTGTCCTTCCCCCCCCCCCCCCCCCCCCCGCAGTGGGGCGGTGGGGTGGGGTTTCTTGTGAATGCTGCTGATTCTGGTGGCCTTTTATTCATTTTTTCTTATTAGAGTGGAAATGTAGTTTGCTCATAATGGATTATTGATTGGCCTGAGCGAGGCAGCCTCGAGGCCTTGTCAGCTTCGGTCCGTAACTGCCCAGCAGTGAAAGCATCAGTTCACGGAGCGGCTGGGCCGGCCGCAGACTATAAGCCTGGAATTGTTAATTTGGGGCAGATTGCTGTGTGCGGAGAGGAGCTCCTCATTGTTGTTATGGAGTTTCTCCCCATTTGTTAAAAGAATAGGCTTTTTGTCTCTGCAGTAGATAAGCCTGTGCAGGATCTTAATGATGTATTTTAATTCAGGCCCATAATACTACAGTGTAACGAGCAAAGCCCATTTCATTGTCTGCAGGCGGCCAGCCGGACAGTGGCTGCGCCCCCGGGCCCAGCACCCACGGGCCCGTGGTCCTGGGCATGCCCTGTCGTGGGGGGGGGGGGGGAAGCCCCCTCTGCTCTGGGGACAAGCCTTCGGAAGTGTCCCGCCAGGCCCCGCTGGAGACTCAGTGTTTTTGTTTTGTGACTTGCCGGTTGGAGCCCTACCCCTCCCGTAAATGCCCGAGCCTCCCGTCCTCGGAGAGCTGCTTTCTCCTACGGGATCCTCCCGGCCCGCCGGACTCCAGATTCCACAGATCTCCGGTTGCCAGAGCTGCACACGCAGGCTGGGGGAGCCCCCGCGGCTCTCGCCTCCTCCCTGAAGCCCGGGGCTCCCCAGGAGGTGGCCAGGGGACACAGGAGGAGGGACACCAGCCGCTGAGGAGAGCAGACCTACTTCCTGGTAGTGTGAGATGGTTAATGAATGAGCCAGAACTGAAAAAGTACCCCAGGGGAGAGTTGTGTGGCAAACAGTTCTGCTTCCCTAAAACTGAAAATTGGGCTCGGAGCAGGAAGTGCCCCCACCAGCGCTCCCGCAGCCCCCTGGAGCCTGGGAGGCCTCGGCTCTCCCACTCTGGTTCGGGTCGGGTGGAAGAAACTTGCAGACTTGTTTTGTTAAGCCAATTGCTCAAAATATTAGAGGTTACTCCGGATTCCTTGTGCAGGAGAAGATGTTGATAGAATGATCTCTGATCGTTTTGGGGAAATCAGCACAAAGTCACCAGGCGTCTGCTCCGTGTTGATTTACTTCTAGAGCAGAAAATGGCAAGATTTCCCGTAGATGCAGAGATAGGCTGACTGTTCAAAAATGCAGGACGTTTTACCTTTTCACCTTGGCGATGCCGTATTTAACTGATTAGAAAATGATTGTTTGCAGTGTGGGAAAGAGACCTCAACTGCATGACTGTGTTTTTTTGCCTTGGGGAAGCTGCGGATGGGGTCCCCGTGAGCCCCGAGAGCTAGCTCGGGCGGGTTCCTCTGGCTGGAGAAGGCCACTGCTGCCCGCAGGAAGGCTGTGACCAAGCTTTGGGTGGATTCCGGGGTTTTTCTGCAGTGAGCAGTCTCCTAAATACTGCTTTTCATGTGAACAGTTTATTATTCAGATGATTTTTCTTTTTTTCTTTTCTTTTCTCTCTCTTTTTTTTTTTTTTTTTTTAATTTTGAAGACTGGAATTAACAAAAGGTGATGTTCTTGAACTGCATTCCTTGAAGCCTTCTGAGCTTCCTCCAGGCCTGGGAGAGGGGAGGGGATGGGAAGGGGTAGGTGAGGGGGGAGGGGGAGAGGCCCCCCAGGCCTCCCCAGAGCGCTGCTTTGAATTGTGTTCCTTCCTGGGACTGCAAGTGGGAGGTTTTTTGTTGTTGTTTTTGTTGTTGTTTGTTTTGTAAAAAGGCTTCCCAAATCCATAAAACTTGGAAGAATGATAGACATACATACACTCACCATCTAGATTCAGCAACGAAGAATAAAAAATGTTGAGGTGTTTTATTTATATTATTTTTACTCACTTCCTTTTGACTGAATAACATTCCAACATTCTGTTTTTTTTTAATGAGGTGCAGTTGGTACATAACCTTCTGCAGGTGCCAGGTGACAACAGGGTAATATGACATCTGTATGCGCGACTCCGTGACCGCCACCCGAAGACCGGTCACCGTCTGTCCGCGCACAGTGGCCCCCGTTTCGCTCACCCTCTCGCCCTGGAGCGACCACTGATCTGTATTGATGACTTTGTTTTAATACTGCTGTTTTTTTTTCCAGATTCCACAGATGAGTGGAATCCTACAGTATCTGTCCTCGTCTGTCTGGCTGACTTCACCTGGCCTGACGCCGTCAGGGTCCATCTGTGCCATCGCGTATGGCAAGATTCCATTCTTCTTCGTGGCTGTGTAGTACTCCATCGCGCGTGTCTCTGTCTACACACCTCGTCCTCTTTACCCGTTCATCCTCTGGTGGACGCTCCGGTTGCTTCCGTACCTTGATTACTGTCAGTACTGCTGCGTGAACATGGGGGTTGCAGGTCTCATTTGGAAATAGTGTTAGTGTTTCTGTTTTCTTCAGGTCGACACCCAGAAGTGGAACCAGCGGGATCGCATCGTGATTCTGTTCTTAGTTTTTTGAGGAATCGCCATGCTGTTTTACATTCCCACCAACGCTTGTTGTTTCTTGTCTTTTTGATCATTGCTCTTCTGACTGGTGTGAGATGATATCTTATTGTGCTTTGATTTATAATTCTTAGTAATTTCTGATGTTGGGCACCACTTCCTGTGTTTGTTGTCCACATGTATGTCTTTGGAAAAATGCCTCTTCAGATCCTCCTCCCATTTTCTAGTTGGGTGGCTTGTTTTTTTAATTGTCGAGCTGTAGGAGCTTCTATGTATTTTGGATATTAACCCCTTATTGGACATAGGATTTGCAAATATCTTCTTCTAGTAGGTTGCCTTTTTTGCTTTGATGGTGGTTTCCTTGACTGTGCAGAAGCTTCTTAGTTTGATGTAGTCCCGTTGGTTTATTTTTGCTTTTGTTTTCCTTGCCTTTTGAGTTAGGTTCAAACATACTGCTAAAACCAATGACTCACAGGCTTTCTACCTACGTTTTCTTCTAAGAGTTTTATGGTTTCATGTCTCACACTCAAGTCTTTCATCCATTTTGAGTTAGTTTTGTATATGCTAAGATAGGAGGCTAGTTCCATTCTCTTGCATGTGGCTGTCTAGTTTTCCCTACATCATTTATTGAAGACAGTGCTTTCACCATTGTATATTCTTGGCCCCTTTGTTGTAAATTAATGGTCCGTATACATGTGGGTTTATTACTAGGCTCTCAGTTCTGTTCCTTTGATCAGTGTGTCTGTTTTTATGCCAACAGCATACTGTTTTGATGACTGTAGCTTTGTGGTATAGCCTGAAATCAGAGAGCTTGATGCCTCCAGCCTTGTTCTTCTTTCTTTGGCTGCTTTGGCTCTTTGGGGTCTTCTGGATGCCATAGAGATTTTAGAGTTGTTTGTTCTAGTTCTGTGGAAAATGCCATTGGATGTTGGGTAGGGATTGCATTGAATCTGTAGGTTGCTTTCGGTAATATGGATGTTTTAGCAATACTAATTCTTGTAATGCGTGAGCACAGGGTATCTTTTAATTTATTTTTGTCTAAACATTTGTGTACAGGTCTTTCATCTTCTTGGTTCAATTTATTCCTAGGTATTTTATTCTTTTTGATGCAATTATAAATGGCGTTGGTTTCTTTTTCTTTTTTTAAAGATTGATTTATTTATTGGAGCGCGTGTGTGCACATGCACAGATGGGGGGGGGCAGAGGGAGAGAATCTCAAGCAGACTCTGTGCTGAGTGTGGAGCCTGACATGGGGCTTGATCTCATGACCTGTGAGAGTGTGACCTGAGCCAAAACCAAGAGCTGGCCACCCAGGAGCCCCTGGGATTGCTTTCTCAATTTAAATTCTGGTAGTTTGTTATTAATGTGTAGAGATGCCACAGATCTCTGTATGTTGATTTTGTATCCTTTGACTCCTACTGATTTTTGTTTATTCTAATAGTTTTTTGATGAGTGTTTAGGGTTTTCTGTATATAATATCATGTCATCTACAAATAGTGGTTTCTTTTCCATTTTTTTCCATTACTGCTCCAGTGAGGCCTTCTAGTAGTAGGTTGGATAAAGGTGGTGAGGCTGGATGTCTTTGTCTTGTTCTTGATCTTAGGAGAAGAGCTCTTCATTTTTTTCCCATTGAGTGTGATGTTGGCTGCGGGTTTGTCATATGTGACCTTTAATATGTTGAAATACGGCTTCTCCGTATTCTCTCCGTGGCTGCTCTGTTGTGTCGTTATAAATGGATGTTGAATTTTGTCAAACATTCTTTTTGCGTCTGTTGAGATGACCATGTGATTTTTAATCCTTCATTTTGTCTACGTAGTGTGCCACACTGACTGCCTTGTGGATGTTGAACCATCCTGCCATTCCTGGGATAAATCCCACCTGATCATGGTGTAGGAACCTTTCAGTGTATTGTTGAATTCACTTTGCTAATATATTTTTTTTTTTCACTTTCCTAATATTTTGATGAAGATATTTGGATTGCTGTTCATCGGGATATTGGCTTGTAATTTTCTTTTTTAGAGATTTTATTTATTTAGTTGACAGACAGAGATCACAAGGAGACAGAGAGGCAGGCAGAGGGAGAGGAGGAAGCAGGCTCCCCGCCGAGCAGAGAGCCCGATGTGGGGCTCGATCCCAGGACCCTGGGATCATGACCTGAGCGAAGGCAGAGGCTTTAACCCACGGAGCCACCCAGGCGCCCCTTGGCTTGTGATTTTCTTTTTATTGTGGCGTCCTCGTCTGGTTTTGGTATCAGACAAGTGAACACACCTGCACCTGCCGTCTACGTGTAGCAGTTGTGGACACTTTGATCTCTTTGCCTTTCTTTTTTATTTAAACCACCTCCAAAATATTTCATCAACATTTTCAAAAACTAAGACTGTTCTCCTGTATTGCCAACCTAACAAAGTAGCAGTTCTCAAATATTAGTTAATATTTAGCCTCTGTTAAAGTTTAGTTTTTGTGAAGAGTTTGGGAGCTAGAATGTGTTCGAGCACGTGTGCTGTGAGGGTTGTAGCTAGTTGAAGTCTTAGTAGTTGTATTAAATGACCTTTTGTAGTGGACCTGTGAGGGCCCACTGAGCGCACAGGGGTCCCTAGTGATTTCTCATTTAGTTTCCTAAACTTGTATTATTTTGTCTTTTTGAATTTATTTAACCAAATTACTGTCACTCTCAATGAGTAAGGTGTCTTTGGGTCCTACACTGACCGTTCATTTACTTATTCAGCAGTTATTAATAATAATGTGTAACGTCTTCAACATTTACTGTGTGTTAAACATCGTACCTAGAATGCGTTAATTTAAACCTCACAGAATTACTCTACTGTAGTTATCATAACTGTCATTTACATTTAAAAAGTGCAGTGGGCTGGGGACCAGAGAGGTGAAGACAGGGGTCACACAGCTGATCTGAGCAAGTGGCAGAACTGGGTTTTGATCTTGGGGAGTCTGACCTGGAAGCTTATGGGCCAGACCACCTCTCACAGCACCGTGATGCCCCAAATGTGCTCCGCTCTGTGCTCGTGTGGAGACTCAGTGGGGAGAAGGCTTGTCCTCCAACACACAAGGGGCAGGTGAAGAAGCCGTACAGATGTGGGCTAGGGTAGGGCCAGGGCCATGTGGAGAGCTGGCGGGGGAGGCCTCGACTCCTAGGGGTCAGGTGAGATGTCAGGTGAGACATCGTGTGCTTGGGTTGGGTGGGAACTGCATGTGCAAGGCCCGGAGATGAGAGTGAGTGTGCATCCGCCTGGGCAGGGAGCAGAGCTCACGGTCCTAGAGGGGGCCCAGGTGACTCGCATGCGGCAGCACGGGGGCTCAGGCCCTTGTAAGCCCCCCTGGGGAGTTTGGGCCTCATCTGCAGGCATGGAGGCTATGAAGGGTGGAAGTCTCAGGCTGGCCCAGGTCTCCGTCTGGGACGCCCACTTTGGCTCGGGATAGAGGGTGCGTGGATTCAGGAGTGTATTGAGGCTGTGGGGGCGGGGGGCTGGGTGTTGATGAGGACGAGGGGAGAGCCGAGGGCAAGACTTGTGGCTGGGGAAATCACGCTGACCAAGTGTTCTGCCACATCCCCGTGTTCCCGACAGAGCCTCGAGCTCCCTGGAACACCGAGCCCGCTCTTGTCAATGAAGGTCACCACGTGCCTCCTTGTGCTTCTGGAAGCAGCCACCTGCCCTGCTGGTCCACTGCCAGGACGTTGTTTTCTGTGTGTGGACGTGTTTCCCCGTTCTGACTTCTGGGTTTCACGAGCCTAAGCCTGCTTCTTTTCTTTGAGTTGTTAGGATCCAGTAAGTGGCCTGGTGCCACGTAGGCTCTCAGGAACTGGGATGAAACCCATATTCAGTGGGACTCTGCTGGCCTGTGGGGCTGACTGTGTGGTGCTCTCCCCGGCAGAGGTGCAGGGATGCACGTGGGTTCTTCTAGATCCCTTGGCTGTGCTATCCCTTCCGGCTGTCCGGCGGTCCAGCTGTCTGGCTCTTCATCCTGGGTGTTAGGTGTCCAGGTCTTGACCCTACGGGACTCAGGGCAGGAGGCTCGACCCCCCGGTTCTCGCGGGGAGCTGCAGCAGCAGGGCACGCTTCCGGAAGTGACTGTCCTGCTTTGTATGTGGTCACGGATGCAGTCCCCAGGCTCCTCACTTAGAGAAGGGATTTATGAGTTGGAGCAGTGACCCACAGAGTAAATTTGTCGCAAATCCGGTGAGTTGTGGCATGCAGGCACCGAGAGCGTCTGAGAGGTGTGGCAGCAGCCCCGCACCTCTGTGTTTACAGCTCGTGGGTCATTTATTTCTGTGTTCCCACGATTGCTTTTTAAAGTTTAGCTTTATATTATATTTTCACAGCTTTTATGTTGCCTCTGAAACCCTTCCCCATATCGCCTGTAATGCATTTTGTACATTACGATATACGATTTTATTTTCTTAAAAGTATTTTACCTTCACCACTTTTTTATCGATATGATCAAATTACCTTTTACAAAATCACATCTCAGAAAATGTAGAAGGCTTTTTAAAGAGTAGCTTCAAACTGTTCTCTCTAGAGAAACACGCACACATAGTGAGCGTTCCATTGGAAATCTATTTTTTTAATTATTTCTTTTCAGCGTAACAGAATTCAAAGTTTTTGCACCACACCCAGTGCCCCATGCAATAAGATTCCTGCTGGACAGGATTTCTTCTAAGGGTCTATGGGGGGAGGCGTTTGGGGAAAGCAGGTGTGTTGTCCATCCAGGGGGCGTCTGTCACCGACGGCCTCTGCTCTGGTGCCTCCGAACCCCTCCTGGAGGGCGGCTTCTCGTGCATTCTTCACTTCCCTGTGCTGTTGCCAGCACTCTTCTCTGTGCCTCCTCTGGTGACGGCATGTCAGGCTGCACAACCCAGAGCAGACGGAGCTGCCACCCAGGGTCTTTTGGGAGAGAACTTTTCGTTTGTGAGCAAAAAATGTGTATTAGTACACTGCTTCAAAACCAGAAACCTATAGCTTCTTCCTGTTTTGTAAATTTTATAGTACAGGTTCTTAATGTGTGTGAGGTTGTGAGTTTGTAAAAACATGGCTTCCTTTATATATGTCAAGGCTATTTTTAAAGAAAATCTGCCTATCTGGGTGCCTCTCGGTGCAAATCTGAAGTCCCCCCCCCCCGCCCCCCGGGAAGACCCTCAGAATCCTGTCTCCGTTACTAACGCTCAGAGGTAAGAAGGCTCAGCAGACCGTGTCCCAGGGGAGCTATGGTGCCGCATTGCCTCCCTTTCTGACCCATCAGAATGCTGTTCTGGAAGATGCCCTCTCTCCCATCCTTTCTCATCGGCTCACTGTTCTGCTTATTCTGCTTATCACAAGTCAGATGGAAATTCCTGTCTTTACTGCCGATAATTGCTTTTCGGTGTGTATCGTCTTGGGCCAGTTTGGCGGCTTCCAGGCATTGTGGTTGGTGTTCCCGATGTGTGGGTGATTGCCTGCCTGGGCCAGGCTCGGTGCTGGGCACCTGCCTTGTCTGCTTTGTCTCGGCCTGGGCACAGGGTCCTGGAAGCCGCCAGCCGCCGGGAGTGGCAGCTCCGACAGGGCCCCTCATTCCCTGGAAGGTGGGGCAGGCATGAACGTGCCAGTTACGGTGCATTGTGGCACCTGCTGTCGCCAGGGAGAGGCGTAGCCAGCCGCCCTGGGAAGGCGCTGTGGGTGTGGGACCTGTGCATCAGGGTTGGGGGTGACTGCGCGACACCCAGGGTCTAGAGGCTGCTCTGCACTGGGACCCTACAGCCAGAGCCTCGGTGCCTTTTGGGGGCTGGGGTGGGGTGGTGTTGCAGCAGCAAAAGGGTGGAATGGGAATGGGCGGTGGTGGGAGGGTTGGGGCTCTTCTAAGAGGTGGTGGTTCTGTGGCCCTGGGCGCTGACAGGCGGTGTCAGCAGGGGGCCCCGTGCTGGGCATCAGGTCCTGAGCCGCGGGTTCCAGCCACAGACCTTGCACGAGCTCGGGGTACATCTGCGCTCTTTCCTAAAGCCTTGTTTCCCCAACAGCGACACGCAGCAGTACGTTTGCCAACTGCCTTTGGGGCTCACCTGTCATGGGCACGAGCTGTGTCTCTGTGTCCCTTGCCACCCTCTCCCTGTTCCCTTCCCTGTGCTCCTCCCTCGCAACCGCTCTCTGTGGTCTGTGCTGCTCACATTGCCACAGCCTCATCACCTCAGTGTCTCCCTACAGATGTGGTACCTTTCTGAGAAAAGTGACTCTAGCGTACGATCCCATAAGGTGATTTATTTTGATGATTTAGCATACAGTTATCAATAATTGTTTAATTATCGCTCTTTCAGAGGAAAGCAGCTGCTGGTACACGTACTTGGATTTGTGTTGGTGTCTCCTTTGACTGGGACTGGCTGGCTCTTTTTCAGGAGCGGGCCCGTCACTCTCCGTGGATGTTCCTGGGTCCCCTTTGGCGTGGGCAACCTCGTTCCTAAGATTGCTCGTGTCTTTTCTGTTCCAGGTGCTCTCCGCTGCCTCACGGCTTCCAGGTGGGACACGCACGTTGGCCTGGCAGGTGCATCTCTGCAGCTGGGAAGCAGAAGCCTCATCTGAAGATGGAGAGATAAGACGAGGTCCGGCCGTGTGACAGGACGCCGTGCCTGCCCTGGCTGGGGAGCCCTGGTCCCGGAGATGGATCGCACCCGTGAGGCCGAGGTGGAGCTGAGAAGGGGCCCGAGCCCCGCCGGGGCCAGCAGGAGCCCCGAGGTAGACGGAGACAAGGCCCTGAGCCACAGCTGCTGCATCTGTGGCAAGAGCTTCCCCTTCCAGAGCTCCCTGTCCCAGCACATGCGCAAACACACAGGGGAGAAGCCCTACAAGTGTCCCTACTGTGACCACAGGGCTTCCCAGAAGGGCAACCTTAAGATCCACATCCGCAGCCACCGCACGGGCACCCTGATCCAGGGCCACGAGCCCGAGGCTGGGGAGTTGCGCGTATCCGAGGGCCTGGACGGCTGCACCAGCCCCACCAAGAGCACCTCCGCCTGCAACAAGATCCTCAACGGGGCCGCCCAGGTGGACGACAGCAAGATCCTGCTGCGGAGCAGCAAGAAGGAGGCCGAGGGGGCCGCCTGCTCCCCGGACGAGGGCAAGGCAGCCGCCCGGTGCTCCTTCTGCAAGTGCAAGTTCGAGCGCGAGAAGGACCTGCAGCAGCACGTGCACCAGGCCCACAGGCCCTTCCGGTGCCGGCTGTGCAGCCACATGACGCTGCGGGAGGAGTCCCTGCTGAGCCACATCGAGAAGGACCACATCACTGCGCAGGTGCCCAGTGGGGCCCAGGCCTACGTGGAGAATGGCAAGCCCGAGCTGACCCCCGGGGAGTTCCCCTGCGAGGTGTGCGGCCAGGCCTTCAGCCAGACCTGGTTCCTGAAGGCTCACATGAAGAAGCACAGGGGCTCCTTTGACCACGGCTGCCACATCTGTGGCCGGAGATTCAAGGAGCCATGGTTCCTCAAGAACCACATGAAGGCGCACGGGCCCAAGACCGGGAGCAAGAACAAGCCCAGGAGTGAGCTGGACCCCATCGCCACCATCAACAACGTGGTGCAGGAGGAGATGATCGTGGCTGGCCTGTCCCTCTACGAAGTCTGCACCAAGTGCGGGAACCTGTTTACAAACCTGGACAGCTTGAACGCGCATAACGCCATCCACCGCAGGGTGGAAGCCGGCCGCTCGCGGGCCCCGGCTGGGGAGGGCGCGGTGCAGGGCGGCGCCCCAGACTCTCAGCAGCTCTTCCTTCAGTGCCTCAACCTGCAGCCTGCGGTGGCCAGTGCGCCTGCCCGCGGGCAGACGGGGCGGCGCGTGGCTGAGCTGGACCCGGTCAACAGCTACCAGGCCTGGCAGCTGGCCACGCGGGGCAAGGTGGCTGAGCCGGCGGAGTACCTCAAGTACGGGGCGTGGGACGAGGCGCTGGCGGGGGACGTGGCCTTCGACAAGGAGCGGCGCGAGTACATCCTGGTGAGCCAGGAGAAGCGCAAGCGCGAGCCGGAGCCGGGCGCGCAGGGGCCCCCGCGCAAGCGGGCGGGTGCGCCCGGGGACCCCCTGCCCGGGCCCCTGGACCCCAGGCCGGCCGCCCGCCCCAGCCGCCGCGCCGCCACCCCCGCGGGCCACGGCAAGTCGTCCGAGTGCTTCGAGTGCGGCAAGATCTTCCGCACGTACCACCAGATGGTCCTGCACTCGCGGGTGCACCGCCGCGCGCGCCGGGACCGCCACGGCCCCGGGGAGCGCGCGCCCCGTTTGCGCTGCGGCTCGCTCAGCGAGGGCGACTCGGCCTCGCAGCCCAGCAGCCCGGGCTCGGCCTGCGGGGCTGCCGCTGACTCCCCGGGCTCGGGCCTGGCCGACGAGGCTGCGGACGAGAGCGGAGAGGACGGGGCGGCGGACCCAGCGGCAGGTGAGCGTGTGTGCCTGGGCGGCGGGGCTCAGAGAGTGAGGGCCCCGGGAGCTCTGTACCTGGGTGACCAGCGCCCGGGTATCCCCGGCTTGGGAGCCCCGCACCCAGGTGGTCCACGTCCGGATGTCCCAGAGCCCGGGGAATCCCAGCCCCGGGAGCCCCACATCCAGGTAACTCAGGTCCAGGTAGCTCTGTGCCCCCTTAGCCCTTCCCAAAGTATCCCTGAACAGTGCCCAGGGAGCACGTGCCTACACAGGGGCCCTGGTGGCCCTCTGACCTGGTAGCCCTCAGCCCAGGTGGCCCAGGCCCAGCAGACTGGCAGGGGGTGGCTTTGGGTCCAGGTAGTCCCGGCACCCACATAACCCAGGCCCAGGCTCAGCCCTGCACCCCAGGGGCCTGGTTTCCCAGACCCAGGTGGACCCTGCACCCAGGTAGCCCTGGGGATCCCAGACCCGGTAGACCCCGCACCCAGGTAGCCCTGGGGATCCCAGACCCGGTAGACCCGCACCAGGTGGCCCTGGGGATCCCAGACCCAGGTGGACCCTGCACCCAGGTAGCCCTGGGGATCCCAGACCCGGTAGACCC